>CAUYLG010078336.1:0-77745 GCA_963573385.1 Cacajao melanocephalus | reverse complement strand
TATTTACGTCAAGACATTGTTTCTCGTGACTGCAGGTGTTTCTGGTTTCGATCATCCTGTTATCTTTTAGCTAGATTCCCTTTTTCTGTTCCTGACTCCTTTATCTCGACTTCCCTCTTACAGGGGTCCCTGTGTCTGGGGTCAAGACCACCCGTCTTGTGAAACTCGCTTTGCAAGCATTCACACGGTTGGGATCCCAACAAGACACAATTATTCCATATATAATGATTCTCTTTAAAAAAAATGCTGATAGGAAACTGAATTGAATAAAGCACAGAATACCTTAGAATTTTGTGTCACCATCTATCTCCCCAAAGTTGAAGGCATTCTAGCATGATAGCTGTTTTTCCCACTTCTCATGCCCCTTTCCAAAGCCCCTTCTGTCTTTTCATGTTCAAAACCACTGTTTTCTTTCTCCTTCTTTCTTTATTTCACTGCTCACTTCCAAGGTAGACTTAGAAAGGCATGACCTAGATTCCTTTTCATAGAGGTTCCCAAGTTGAGGGTAATGTGGTCAGCAGGCAATCTTTAGCAGTGAGCCCATTCAGAGGGTCTGCCTTAGCTGCAGAGACCAATCTCTTCACAGGTCATTTTTTTCTCAGGGAAGCCCATTTTTGTGACTGAGAGAAATGAAGATATAAGGACCTGGCAATTTCAGCCAAAATGAGGCAACTCTGTCCATCCATATAAACCCAGAGATCCCAGCAGGGTTGACCAAAGCTTTGTCAATCCTGTATGGCAATTAAATTTCTCCCTGTATCCAGTCCTTCTTTCTCCAATCTCTTTCCCCAGTTTTGACCCTAATAGAGCTCTTGCAGCCCACACATTTCCAGAGAACCCAGCCTGCCGTAACTTTTCATATCTATTTTATTCTTCAGATGGTATCTCTGCCAATTCAGATATAGATGAACTCAGTTTTTTAAAACTGAGTTTTAAACAATTATTTCTGTCTGCAGGCTGCTCTGATCAAAGTGAGAAACCCAAGCCATGGGGCTTGTGTGGCCCCAAAACCCTGTCTTACAAGTTTATGGAGCCATGTGTGTGTGTAGAAGGCAATAAGTAAGGTATAGTAAGCCTGAGACTCAGCATATTTATTATTTTTTGGTACGTATCATGCAGACTTCCTGGAACACCTCTTTCATGAGGCTTCTCTCCAATCCATGAGTTTACAGGAGGTAGGAGAAAGGCATCAAATTCCACATTCTCTGCATCAAAGTATCTGCCTGTCTTCTGCTCTTAGCAGCAAATCTGTATTTGCTCTCATTATTCTTGTACATTTTTTGATGAACTAACACAGAATTGGGAGAGAAAAATTGTAGGAAGAGGTGAGAGAAGAAGGGGAAAGACTTTCAGTAGTGGAGGGTGGAGTGGGGGATGTTGGTTTGGTTTGCTTTTTGGAGGGTAATGGCAGTGGGAATGTTGGACATGACGGAATTGGGGAAAAAGAATGGGAGATTTGAGAAATATTGCTAGAGTTATGAACTTGATCTCCTTTTACGTATGTTGAGAGGTAGGGAAATTATTGAAGTTCCTTTTTATTGCTCTTTTGTTGTTAGGACTACGGTAGTGTTTTCAAAATAATCATCTAGAAGGCCATATATATCAGAATCACCTGCAGAGCTTTAAGCCTAATTCTGTGGCCACAGCTCCAGAGTTCACCATCATATTTGGAGCTGGATCTAAAATATCATTTTTTTGTTTTTCAAAATAAGTATCTCACATGTTTACCAGAGCATTTCATCCATAGAGTCCATATTATTTGAAGCACTGGCAGAGTCCAGAAATCATTCTTCAAACTGAGCAAGTTGCATCATGAGGTTATACACACGCAGGCTTTCCAGGGTTTAGACAGGCATGCATGTTTTTAGGGAAATTTACCTCCAGATACTCAGCTTCTGCAAATAGCCTTTTCTAAAGATGATATTGCTGAAAAAAACTGTATTGTCTTCTAATTTTCCATAACTAACCCCTCCCTTTCAAAATTGCTTTTTTCCCCATGCTGTAAATGAAAAATAGCATTTCTCCTGCCTTCAGTGTATCTTGTCAGTGTTCATTGCCCTTAAGTCTGAATCATTCAAGCACCAAAGGGAAATGTCAAAGTTCATAGTTGCTAAGAAAGATACCCAAGAGAACGAACAAAAAGTCAGCATGTTAGTGAGAAATATGGAAGTTTTACTCCTCCACAGATTTATGGCATGGCTCCTGCCTTTAGCTATCTATGTGTCTCTTCATTATCTACCTACCTACCCATCCATTTATCTATGATTAGTACTAGTCACAGTTCTCCAGAGAAACAGAGCCAGTGAAACATATGTATATTGTATTATATTTATGGATCGATAGATCTTGGTCTACTTGTATATCATCAATATGAATTGGCTCATGCAATTACGGAGGCTAAGAAGTCCCACAGACGGCCATCTGCAAGCTGGAGAGTCAAGAAAGCCAGTAGTAGAATTCAGTCTGAGGGCAGAAGAAGATGCGATGAGAAGTCCCAGTCCCAGGTAGGCAGGAAGAAAAATGAGTAAATTACTCTTTCCTTGTCTTTTAGTCTCTTTGGTCCCTCATTGGATTGAATGATAGCCAAACATATTGGGGAGGGCATGTATTAAAAGCCAATACAGTATAAACAATTAACCAGAAAATGTATTTTGAAACTATTAAACTTGTGATGAGAAGTTTTGGGTGACAACTCTAAAATGTGTAAGGAGTTAAATAATTTAAATATTATTTTAGTGAATATAGAAGGAAATGTATGTGTGTACATGCTTACACACCACACACACACACACACATACATATATATATTGTTTGTTTGTTTGTTTGTTTTTGGATGGTTTAAGGATGCCTTAAGGATGGTTGCGTCTGTACTGAACTCTTTTTACCTGTAGCTATCTGGTCTGTCACAAGAGTTCATAGCTCTGGATCTCACGAGAAAATATTTTGGAAATCATGGTTCTAGACAATATCTACTAAGTACCCAAACTAAAGTATAATGTAGATCTGAGTATGAGGCAGCCTTGTGGGGCCCATATGTATATAGAGCAAAGAAAGTTGGCACCAGAGAAAAAATAATAAAGCAAATGTAGAAAGAAAAGAGAGAAATGATGATGATGATGATGATGGAGAGAGAGAGAAGCTGCCACATTGCCAATAACTTTTCAGTTATAATTCCAGCCATTTTTAACATATGGCAGGATTTTCTTGCCTTGAAGTTCATGTGCTAATATTTGCATGTTTCCAACAATTTTTTTTTTAGCTTCAAATAATTTGAACAGGTATCTCACATTTGTCTCTGAATTGTTCCATGCCTAACCACATACCAAATAACTGAGTGAAAAAAAGCATTTTAAGATTATTGAGGAAGAATTTAAAAGGCTCCACCAAACCACTGCTGGCATCACAAACAGCATCCATCTCATTACCCTCACTAATTAGGAAGCTGAAACATCATCTATTCCATTGCCTTCATTTTATAGATAAGGAAACTCTATTTGGTCACGTTGTATACAATTAAGTAACAATTTCAAGTATATATATATATATATATAAAATAGATTGTATATATATATTATAGATTATAGATATATATTATATATTTTATATATTATAGATTATATATATTATATATATATATAATATTATAGATCTAGATGAAAGGAAAGAACCCAAATCTTTACATAGAACAGCTTGAAATAGAAATCACTGCTGAATGCAAGCTAATATTATTCTGATTCATCATAGACAGATGATAATTTGATTTGGGAGAAATTTTTTCTTTAAATATACTTGTACTTCTCACGTGCTGTTTCAGCAATTGAGTTATCTAATTATTTGCTTGTATTCATTACCAAGTCAGGAGCCTAGTTTAAAACATACCTTGTGAATCTCAAATCAGGTTGCCATGGTAATAGAATCTATTCTCCACCAACTGTGCACTCTTAGCTAACTTGGGTGTCATGTATTTCTCTCTGATGCCAGAGAACTATGACAGATTACAGAATTTTTATGCCTTATTGTATAGAATTTAATTTCTCTTCAAAAAGTGTTTTATAGGCTGCATTTTATATTATGCATTAATATAGCCTCAAATTATTTTATTCATTAAAAAATGTTACAAATCTTGACTCTAATTTTGGTATAGGTTGACATGAGGTATTTTATGCTTTAACCCTGCTCCTTTAGGCACTGCAAAAGAAAAAAAAAATCTTCAAAGGAAAATTTAAATAAATTCTGAAACATAGCTTTACTTTCTATTAATACACAATTTTCCTAATTTTTAAAATTCATCAGTAAGCTCCTTGTGGGCAGAGAATAGATTTATATTCTTTGAATCATCCAGGGTAACTAGAATACCACCTCAATGTGACTTTAACTAAACTAGCCGTGTTATATTCTAAGATAATATTTATGAACACCCACGCTCTCCAATCTCAAGGTACCTCTGTTTACTTGGTTTGTGACTTAAAATCCAATGACCTGCACTCCTTGGAAAGACATCAAGCTTCAAGGAAGACAAAGACAAGCAAGTCTGAGTAGAAATTTAATTTAATTCCAATTCATCATCAGCGTAATAATTATGCTCTACTATAACTTATCCTTTGCATCTGCAGTTTCCACATCAGGGCGTTCTGCATCCACCCAACTGACAATCCAAAATATTTAAGAAAAAACAACAAACAGTAACAATACACTAATGAACAATAGTACAAATAAAAAAAGTATAACAACTCTTTCCATAGAATTTACATTGTATTGGGTGTTATAAGCAATTAAAGATGATTTAAAATATATGGGTGGGTGTGTATAGGTTATATGCAAATAGGATGCCACTTTATATAAGGAACTTGGGCATCTATAAATTTTGGTATCTGCAACGTCCCTGGAACAAATCCTCCATGAGCACAGAGGAGCCACTATATTTTCTGGGCGTTACAATGCTAGTGCCCTAAGCATTTTATCTAACCTTGTGAACCTTCAAGGCAAACACATTTTATAGATGAGGGTGTATGGTTTACAGAAGATGAAGCAAGTTAGCGGAAGACATAACAATTGTAAACTATTCAAATCCAGGTGTTCTAAATATCTTCTATTAGTGAGGCTATTTCTGGCTACAAGTAAATAAAAATCAGATTCACTTTTAATCCCAGACCTAGGACAAGGGTGAAGTTAGGCACCTAGAACACAAATTTAACATTCACCTCAAGCTCTCACTGTTGTTCTGTACTGACCCATTCTTCTCCATCCTACTCTTCCCCAGAAGATTGATCTGTAAGGATCACCTCAGAGCTTCCTTCCCCTCTCACTTTCCTACAGGTTGGGCTTTTCTGCCAGATCTCAGCAGGAAATCAGAGAAAAGCAGGGGAGAGGCCTGTCTTCCAGGTAGACTTAGATTCTTTCCTTTACACATTTCCTCAGTCTATATCATTTTACATTTGGTATATAAGGAAGACAGAATAATATATGTTTTATGTTAAGACAGCTGGGCAGAGACATGTGTTTAAAAACCAATAGCCTACAGATGCTGAAATCTCTTATGATATACTTAAATAATATTATAAATATTGTCTTCAGTTAAATTCACTCAACATTTACGTGGTAATTATTTACTGAAACTCTGAATGACTTTCCATTCTGCTTCATATAAAATTCCATATCCTAAAGTGACATAAGATCTTCTACAATCTGACTCCTGGCTGCCAATTGAGGTTTTTTTCCCCATAATTTAATCTTTGACTGTCTGCAGTCCAAGACATAATGGACTCCTTAATATCTTCAAGGGTGACAAACTCTTTTGACTCGAGGCTTTCTTTATAATCTCTCTGCCAGAAATTATTTCCCTGAAACTTTATTCAGCTGAACAGTTTCTACGGTCATATATTTTTTAGGAGAGTTAAATAAATGAACAATAGTAAAGTATTTAGCTAGTTGTAGGCACATAACATTCATCCTAGTTGTTACTAATTGTCAAGCCTTGTGCTAAGTGTGCGTCATTTAAAAATTAAGAAAATGGCCAGGAGTGGTGGCTCGTGCCTGGAATTCCAGCACCATGTGAGGCTAAAACAGGCAGATCACCTGTCATAAGTTGAAGACCAGCCTGGCCAACATGGTGAAATCATCTCTACTAAGAATACAAAAACTCTCAGACGTGGTGGTGCACGCATTTAGTACCCGCTACTCAGGAGGCTGAGGCAGGAGAATTGTTTGAACTGCATAGGTGGAAGTGGCAGTGAGCTGAGATCTCACCATTGCATTCCAGTCTGGGTGACAGAGTGAGAATCCATATCAAAAAAAAAAATTTAAGAAGATAAGTATATTGAATGTGTTCATTGTTCTTATTGAGGTACTATTAATTATTATTATATTGATTGGGAGGAAGTAAGCCAATTTCTCCTAAGGGAAATCAGAAAGCCTTAACAAATGAAGATGGAAACTTGTATGTTGTACTTAAAACCCCCCAGATCCATATGTCTTCTATGTGCAACTATAGGGAATAAAATAAAAGAAGGTATAATATTTTGAAAGGTCTATCAGAAACCATGCACCTTAAAAGTAATTTCCAAGTGAAAAACATATAAAGAAAGGTAGAGTGGGTATAGGATAATGTCTGTTCAACGTTTTACCATTAATCTTGGCTGTTCCTGTATTTAGCGTTTTTCGTCTGGGAAGAAGACTGATGGCATCTTTCTTGAAGATTGTTAACCTTCTTCAAAAAGACTACAATGAGAGGTGCTATATAAACACACAGAAAAATAACTCAGGCATCTGAGCCCCTCCAGATCTCAGACATGTGAAAATGGAAGATTGACTTACCAAAGCAGAAGCTTCAAGGGGAGAAAAAATTGAAGAGCCATCTGTCAGCTAAAAAGCTAGAAAAACAAATACAATAGCAAGTCACATAACCTATGGCCTTTCCTTTGGTTGATTATCTAAATGTAGAAAAACTGACCTATCTCATTTCTTGGATGCTTCAGAAAACAAAACACTTACTCCTCTTACTGGAAGAGCTTCATATTGCAAATTGTAAGGTGATTATTCCTATAAATAAAATTTTAAAGCCCAATGTATGCATTTCACTGATGATTATTCAGAAACATTAAAGGGAGAGAAATGTCCCTAGTTGATGTCATTCACATCTTTCTGAGTCAATCTTTTCATTTATTGAAAACACTACTGTTTTTTCATGGGCTTTCTCCCACCAAGTCTCTGCCATTGGATTCAATGACATCAACACACGGGCAACCTTTACAACACACTTGTCCTCTCAGTTCTGTTTCATCCTCCTCTGGAATGAGATTTTCTTAACCTCCATGATCCATGTCCATGAATACACTCCAAATCATGTCAACCCTAAAACTACTCTATATCCCAGATAATTAATTCTAATTGCCTAACTGACATATTTTCAGCTTGACTGCTCCACCACTGCTGTTAGATGCAATTGCATTTCAAAACTAGCGGCAACTCTGTTTTCTTACTCTCCATCTCCTTCTCCATCACTTTTCTTTCTCTCCCTCTACCCTCCATTTTCAGTTTGGACTTTAAATTCTTTAACCAATAACACTGATTCCATTGATCCTCTGTATTTTCGTTATCATCTGGCAAAACCTTTATAAAAAAATGCCATCTTCTCTCTTATGTACCCCAGTGCTATAAACCAAATGATCTCTACAAAATTCATATTTTGAAAAGTAACAACTTACGTGACTGTATATAAAGATAGGACCTTTAGGAGGTAATTAAGGTTAAATGATTTCATAAGGATAGGGTCCTAATTCTACAGGATTGGTGGCTTTATAAGGAGATGAAGAGAAAGAAATTTCTCTTTATGTGGAAGACCATGGTTTATATATACCAAGGAAAGGCTACGTAGGAACGTAGTGAGAGTAGCGAGAGACAACTCTCTGCAAGCCACAAAAAAAGCCCTGCTCTCAGACTTCCAGCCACCAGAACTCTGAGAAAATAAGTTTTGTTTTTTTAAGCTACCTAGTCTATGCTATTTTGTTATGGTAGCCCAAGCTGACTAATACATCTGGTACCTTAGCATTCTTGGGGAAAAACGTCATAAGACAATGTTGATTAGCATGACTACAACTTCATAATTACTAACTGAAACCAGCCTTCACCACAGACTAAAACTACTAATATGTTTATCTTGTCAATCAATTTTACACAATGCACAGCAAATAAACATTGTTCATTCTTTCCAAATAGTCATCCCCACTTTCCCCTCCCTGTTGTATTTGTTGCATAACTAGCTTTAGTGAATGTCCTCCCTATAACTTTGGGGTTCTTTCCAACTTGGAATCTGAGTGTGGATGTGCTACTTGCTTTTGCCAATGAAGTAGTAGCATACTTGATGCAAGCAGAAACTTTAAAAAGGACATACATGTTTTGTTTGTTTCTATATTCATCTGTTCTGGCTCCATAACAAAATAACATAGACTGAGTGGCTTAAATGCCAGAAATTTATTTTCTCACAGTTCTGGAGGCTAAACATTTAAGCTCAGAGCAGAGCATGGTCAGGTTCTGATGGAGGACCTCTTCCAGGTTTGCTGATAGCTCCCTTCTCATTGTGTCCTCACGTAATAGAGAGAATGAGAGAAACAAATAGCTGTCTGGTATCTCTTCTTCTAAAGATATTAATTCTGTCAGATCAGAGCCCCACTCTTAATATCTCATTTAATCTTAGTTACTTCCTTAAAAGTCCTATCTCTAAATACAGTCACACTGATGGTTAGGGGGCTTTCACATATGTATTTAGGGGTGACACAAACATTCAGTCCATAATCGTTTTCTTTCCTGGAATACTGCTACTAGTATTAGAGCAAGTCTTGTCCAACTTGCTGCAGGATGGTAGGAAACTTGGCGGGTAAGTGAATGGTCTCAGCTGAGGTCATTCTAGGTCAACCAGCTCAAAGTTTACCTGGAAGTTGACTACAGGCAGCAAGCCTGGCCCAAATCAATGGAACCCAGTCCAGATACACTGAACTGCACCACTGCCACCAATTAACTCATGAGAAACAATAAGTGGCTGTCATTTCGAGCCTCTAAGATTTGAGATTGTTTGTTACTCAGCAATAGCTAACTGGTAAAGCCCCATAACTCTTAGAATACCACATACTCTTGTACAGAGAAAATGGATGCCATCAAACAGAAATATCCCTTACTTTTTGCTGCCATATTTACTGAAAATGTATCAAATCTCTCCTCAACTTTTCCTTCAATTAAAAAAGAAAACATCTTTCCTCCTACCTAAAGCCAGCTACTCCGTTTGTACTCTGGAACTCTGGAGTCTCTGCCTCTTAATGTTTCTTTTACTTGCCACTCACTCATCAACCTATTGCAACTTGGCTTTTTCCTGTCAATAAGCCACAGTGTCCCTCGTAAGATCACTAAGAAACTCTTCATCATATTTTATTTTTCATTTTCTTGACCTCTCAGTACTTTAGCACAGTAAAAAGTTCCTACCTTATTGAAAGCTTATTCCTCTGGCTTCAGAATGTCATCCTTTCATGTTTACCCTCCAACCTCTCTATTTTGTTCAGTCTCTTTTCCTGGATCCTCTTCCTCCACCTGGATTTTAGACACTATAGAGTTTCTTAAGGATTAGTCTTAAGACTTCTAATTTAGTTGCTTAGTGTTTTATCCTTAGGTAAGTTATTCATCATTTGTCACCTAATATTGAATACCTCTACATTTACATATCCCAGGCCTCTCCTCTAAGCTCTAGATCATATATCTCCAGGACTTCTGGAGATATCTACATCCCAAACTCAACATGTACATGTCTCTTCTTGTTATCATTTCTATTTCATTACACTAACCTGGCATTCTTCCAGTGTTACCCAGTTAAGTAAATGGCACCACCATCTATATTCAGTTTTGCAAGCCAGCATTATCATGTCACCTTGACAACTCTCTTCTCTTCTTCCAGTTTCCATTTTCTCCCCTACCCCCAGATGCATGCAATGAATAGCTTATACAGTTGTCCTGATTCCCCAGAAGGGTCACTTTTCCTTGCCATATAAATTTTAGCAAATTCTATGTCTATTTGCAGTGCTCATAAGAATTTACTTTAATTATATCTGTCTTTCCCCTAAAATATTAACTGCATTTAAAGGGTGGGTCTGTGTTGATATTATTTATCATTCTATCTCCAACACTTAGTACACTATCTTAAATTGTATAAATATTCAGTTAATAAATACTAAAAGAATAGTGGAATATGAATACTCATTTGAATATTTTAATCAGCCAAAGAGTGCTTTATGGCCTCTCGGGGAAAATAGATTTTTTAAGTATTTACCTATCTAAGGCAAAATTTGTTCATGTGGGTTTATCTGTTCCTAGGTGGTATATAGAGATTCTGTCTGGTTAAGAAGTATTGCAAAAAATGTTTGGCTACATAAGATTCTACAATAAAATTATAAGAACAAACTATGTAGTGAAACTGGTGGATTATTTTGAGATCTATTTTAATGAGAATGAGAAAGTACATTGTTCTATGGTATGACTAAAAAAAATAAATGGGCTTTGGAAGCTGAGGTTCAAATGCTAAATTCACCATTTAACCTTGGAGATTTACCTTGTAATATCCAATTTTGCCCACACAAAAATATTTTAAGTGTAACTATGTATTATAATCACTGGTCTAATGTTCAAAAAACAGGAAAAATTTGTGTCAAACCCAAAGCTTATCAAATGAGAAATAAAATATATATGAATGCTTTAAAACTCCACAATCGAATATGTTGCTAAGCAAAGATGAAAGGACATGTCTGTAGAAAAAGACAGTAGCAATAAGCAATACTTTCCTCACAGGACTGTTAAAAATAGCAAGTGAGATCATGTGGGCAAGTGCTAGCAGAGGCTTCAGAAATATTAGTTTCCTATTCTTTCACTTTTCCCCAGGATACTGGGAACAGTAAGAAAAATGCTTTTAGAATAATGATGTGGAAAAAAGAAGCCGTAGTTCAAATTCTACCTCTGCTCTTCTATAGCTGAACAAATGTGGGCAAGTCATGTATTTTCTTTAAGCCCGAGTTGTCTGTCGGCTTAATATGAATAATAATTAACATATGTGCATTTAGTTAGATAACAGATACTAAAATTATTGAATAAATAAACAATCAGAAAATTCATTCATCGAATATTTCTTGAGCATTTACTCTATGCATAGTACTCTTCTAGGAATTGCAGAAATAAAAATGAAGATAAAAATGTGAACATGGTCTCTACCCTTCTGATTTTTATGTTCTCACTCACTGGTGGGTGTTGAACAATGAGAACATGTGGACTCAGGGAGAGGAGCATCACACACTGGAGGCGGCTGCGAGGAGCTGGGACGGGACAGTGGGATTGGTGAGGGATAACATGGGGAGAAATGCTGAATATAGTCAAAGAGGAAATAGAGGCAGCAAACCACCTGGTTATTATGCACCTATGCAACAGCCCTGCATGACCTGCACATGTACCCCAGAACCTAAAGTAAAATAAAATTAAAAAAAAAGAACTAGCAGTAAATATTTTTAAAAGAAATAAAAAGATAAATGATAAAGACATTGTGATACATACCCTAATTAGAAGTTACTGAGATAGAAAAATAGAAAATACTGGTGAAGGGGGAACTTCTTTGATATAGGGTGATCAAGAATGACCTCCTTTAGCAAGTTGTTTTTGCTCTGAGCTCAAGCTAAGGACTAGAAGAGAGTGGAGTGTGTTAAGGTAGAAAATAGGGCTTTGGATTCAGGTTGTATTTTATGTTGAAATCTAGAAGAATAGACACACTCAAATAACAAACAGATTCAAGTATTTGGCATATTATTAACTCTAATGAGATCAGGATAACTGCCTCAGCCAAGTTTGAGAAAAGAAGCAGATTTTGCCCATTTGACAAATAAGATATGCCAATACTACCTCCTGATATTTGATTTTCACCTTTTAACAAGAATGTCTTAGACTCTTTAATCATCAGCAGTAACCAGAGATCTTTCACATTGTGTTCATTTTATTTACTAAATGTAAATCAGCAATGTTTAGTAGCATCCAACTATTCTGAAAAGAACATTGTAGATTCTATCACAAATGTTACAGATGCCAAGATTCACTAGAAAATTAGGTTAGCTATGTCCGAGCAACATTGCCTAAGGCACAGACCTGTCTATATTCTCTAAGACTTCTTTTGTCTCTAACAACAAGAAACACATATGTACATGTTTATGCAAGTGAACATCTTCACTATTACTTGTCCTCATCTACTGGTTCACAAAAAGACATGGGGAGGTCCTTAGAATAAGGAACTGTTCACAATCTCACTTGCTCTACTGCGTTCTAACAGTAGAAATTTGAAATTCATGTTGGAGGCTTTCAGATCCCCAAGTGTTCTGAGTCATCTTTTTCTGTTTAGTAAAGAGACAGAATTTTAATCAGGGAGTCTCTATAGTTGCAACAGCCTTGCCAGAACTAGAGAACATGTCTTTGTTATGTCACCCTGCCCCAGGAAGAAGAATAAAGTACACTCTCATTTATAGAACAAGTATATGTAGACACTGTTCTTACCTCAATTATTTAAAAACACTAGAAGTTATTCAAAATTCAATCAAACTAAAGCATTAAAATATAAATCCATACATATTATCATAGCAAAAATATTTATATTAAACCTATGGCCTCTATTAAGCCCAAAAGTAATTTTCCCAGAATTGTTATATGTTCATATGCTGTGTAGTTTGTTTCTTTGTTCATGCACTTATTTATCTATTCACTCATTATTGCAACAAATATAAATTTTTGTGCCAACTGTGTGCCAGGAATTGTGCTAGGCACTGGCATTTCAATACTGAGTAATGCAGACATGTTGGTTACCCTTGAGGAATTTAAGGAGCTTACTAAAGGAAATACCAGCTATTAAATAAACAATTCAATGAGATAATTCATTACAGATGCTGTATGTCCTTTGAGGGAGCATGAGTTTTGTTTTGTTTTGTTTTTTTGAAATTAACCTACCAAGAGCAAAATGTAGCTGTCAGAAAAAGGAAATCATTCTCCAAGGAAGAAACATTAAAACACTTAAGTAGGGAATCAATAGGAACTTGCTAGGCAAGAATGAATTGGAAGAAAAGGAAGGGAGCTTTGTGGGCCAGCCAAAGGACTGGCTTTGTGCAGATGTCTCTGCAAGGAGACAAAGGATTCTGCAAATTGAAGAAAGTCCTTTGTAGCTGCAGCTTGGTGAACAAGGGCGATCATCTCAAAATATATTGAGCTATATATGGCACGTTAAGAAATTTATATCCCTATTCAAAAGACAATCAGAAGCAAATAAACACCTTAAAATACAATAGCTACATAAAAAACTACATATTTATTTTTAAAGATCACTCTGAGTGCTGGGTAAACGATAAATATGGATACATATTTTGTGCTGAAAAATACATTACTCCAACATTTAAGGTATAATAAAATCATTTTAAATTTTAAAATAACACCAAGAGAAGGGTATGCTAGGTATTACAAAAACAAGTTTCCAGAAAATAATGTCAGCAAGAAGGTGAAATAGGAAGTTTCATCTCCCATCCACCAACAGGCACACACCTTTAGCAAACACTATAGACAGGAGTACATTTGTGGGAGCTACAGAGTCTAGTATCTCAGTGAGACAAAACAAAATTTCCATGAGTACACACACTAAATACAATAATAGAGCAGTTTTACATTATGTACATTACTTCTCTTCTAAGGTAGCACAGCTCAATGACAAGAGAGGCCCCCTCAGCCTGCAGTTTCTCACATGGGGAAAAGTGGGAGCAAAGTAAGCATTAGGATTCCCCAGTCTTGTGGGACACTGCCCAGGAGGCCTACTTTTATTTCATCCCACCAGGTCACTGAGGGGTCAGCACAACTAAATCATCTGGGGAAAGCTAAAAGCAGGGAAATGACAAGGGAGCATATAGCAACCATTAGGCAGTTCTTGAGAGCCAGCTGCAAATCCTGATAACCTGCTACTGGATTCCACCAAGTGGCTCACCCACAACCCCTGCAATATGACTCACCTGAGGAACTCTCAACCAGCCAACGCATGTCTCCAGCACTCTATGTACCTGCTCACCCACCCAGCATGGATGGCACCCTGCATGTTCCTATTTTATTTTATTTTATTTTTATTTTTATTGTACTTTAGGTTCTGGGGTACATGTGCAGATCATGCAGGATTGCTGAACAGGTACATACATGGCAAGGTGGTTTGCTGTCTCCATTCCTCCATCACCTATATGTGGCATTTCTCCATTATTGTATGTTCCTATTAATGGCCTACATGAGCTTTTGTAGACAGGACATGGATCTCAACAACAAGTAGAGATCTTAGCAGCTAGCTTGACCCTGTTGGTTTTGGGAGAAGGCAAACAACTTTGAATGTTTTGGGGCACTGCCCTAGAAAAATAAATGAGAGAGTCTAAGAACCAGTCCTGGCTTTGCAGGATCAAGAGAAGGAAAACAATCCTAAGATATTCCCACTTAAATATAACAAGAGAAATGGAGCAGGCACATTCACAGAGAAGGCCTTGGAGGCCACTAAAATCTCTAGGCAGGCTGACTGGTGAAGGTCTTTCTCTTCCAAGCTAGTCAGCAAAGACTAGAGAAAGGGACTGCTTCCTCAAGTACAAAAACAGCAATGCAAGACTTACAGGAACATGAAGAGTCAAGGAAGTATGATAACACCAAAGAAATAAAATCAAGCTCTAGTGACTTACCCCAGAGAAACAGATATCTACGAATTGCCTGACAAAGAATTAAAAACAATCTTTATAAAGAAGTTCAGTGAGTGCCAAAAGAAGAGAGATAGTAATTAACAATATCAAGAAGACAATGTGTTAATGGATACAGAATATAAAAATATGTAAATTATGCATGAACAAAATGGCACGTTCAATAAAGAGATATAAATCATTATTTTTAAACCCAGAAATTACGCACTGAAGAACACAATGTTTGAAGGAAAAAGTTCAATAGAGAGACTCAAGAGCAGAATCAAACAGAATAAAAGAATCAACAAACTCAAAGACAGATCATTTAAAATTACCTAATTAGAAGGGAAAAAAGAAAAAGAATGAAAAAGAATGAAGAAAGCCTATGTGACTTACGGGAAACAATGACTTGAACCAATATATACAGAAGGAGTCCCAGGAGGAACAGAAAAAGAAAAAAGGACAGAAATCTTATTTAAAGAAATAAGACAGAAAATCTTCCAAATCTGAAGAGGGAAATGAAGATCCCCTCATGAACACTCATGATGCTTAAGGAACTCCAAATAGGTTAAAGATAAATAGGACTTTACTGAGACACATTATAATAAAATTATCAAAGATTGACAACAAAGAGAATGTAGAAAATACCAAGAGAAAAGTTACTTATCATACATAAATGAACCTACATAAAATAATCAGATTTTTCAGCAGAAACTTTGCAGGCCAGCAGAGTAGGATAATATATTCAAAGTGCAAAGGAAAAACAGCCAGCCAAGAATGCCATACATTGTGAAGTCTCCCTTAGAAATAAATGAGAAAAATACAGACTTTTCCAGACAAAAGAAAAAAAGAGGGTTTATCAGCACTAGCTCTGGTGTATGTAAAAATGCTAATGTGAGTTATACAAGCTGAAATGAAAGACTCAAATCAGCAACATGAAAACATATTAAGGTTAAAAGCTCACTGGTAAAGGTAACTATATAGTAAAATTAATAATGTAATGCTATAATGATGGTTTATATATTAAGTTTAACTCTAATATGAGATTGAAAGACGAAAGTGTTAAAAACAACTATGGTTACAACAATGTGTTAATGGATACGGAATATAAAAATATTTAAATTGTGAAGTCAATAACATAATACATGAGGGAGGAGGTAAAGTTACAGAGCTGTTGTATGTGATCAAAGTTATGTTGTCATCAGACTAAAATACACTTGCATAAATTAAAAAATATGAAACATATACATAAGCCTCATGGTAATCATGGAGAAAACTTGAAGTAGATACACAAAATATAAGAAATAAAAAAGAATACCACAACAAAAAAATCATCAAATCATAAAAGAAGTCAGTAAGAAGGAAAAGAACAAAAGAAACACAAAACAGAAAACAATGAAAAAAATACCAATAATAACAAAATGGCAATGAACAAAATAGCAATACATAGACCTATCAATAATTACTTTCCTATCAATAATTACTTTAAATGTAAATATATTAAATAACCTAATCAAAAGAAAAGGTAACTGAATGGATTAAATATTTAAACCCGACTATATGCTGCCTACAAGAAACTCACTCCACTCTGAGACACAGAAACTAAAAGGGTAAAGAATAGAAAAAGTTATTCCATGCAAATGAAAACCAAAAGAAAGCAAAGTATCCATATCTATATCAGAGAAAATAAACTACAAGTCAAAAACACTAAAAGAGACAAGGAAGGTCATTATCTAATGACTAAGGAGTCAATTCTTCAAAAGGATACAACAACAGTAAATAAATGCCCACCAAACATTGGACTATTTAAATATATAAAGCAAAAATTAATATATCTGAAAGGAGAAATTTGCAGTGATATAATAATTTTGGGGAACTTGAGTCCCCCACTTTTAAAAATGGATAGTTCATCCAGACAGAAAATTCATAAGAAAACATCAAATTTGAACTATACTTTAGGCCAAATGAACCTAGCAGATGTAAAGGACATTCCGTTAAACTTCAAAAAAATACCTTTTTCTTAGGAGTACATGGAATGTTTTCCATTATAGATCGTATATTAGACCACAAAAGAACTTTTAACAAATTTAAGAAGATTAAAATTTTATCAAGTATTTTTCTGACTACAATAGTATGAAACTAGAAATCAGTAACATGAGTAATCTTTAAAAATTCACAATTATGTAGAAATTAAACAAGACAGTTCTGAAAAATCAATGTGTCAAAGAAGAAATCAAAGGGGAAATCACAAACTATTTTGAAACAAACAAAAATAAAAAGAAAATATATCAAAACTATGAGATGCGGTAAATGCAGTTATTTGATGGAATTCTATAGCAATAAATATCTACATTTTAAAAAGTAAATATCTCAAATAGGCAATGTAGCATTATACTTCAAGGAACTAGAAAAAGAGCAAACTCAGCCCAAAGTGTGCATAAGGAGGAAAGTGATAAATACTATAGCAGATATAAATAAAATAGAGATAGAGAAACAATTTTCAAAAATCAACAAAATTTAGAGTTTGATTTTTTAAAAGTTACGCAAAATTGACAAACCTCTAACGAGGCTAAGAAAAAAGACATAAGAATTAGATAAATATAATTATAAATAAAAGATGAGGCATTACAACTGAAACTGTAGTAATAAAAAGAATCATAAGAGAATACTATGAATAATTATATGCCAATAAGTTGGATTACCTAGAAGAAATGAGTAAACTCCTAGAAACCTAAACCTAGCAAGACTGAACAATTAAGAAATAGAAAATCTGACCAACCTATCATAAATGAGAAGATTAAGTTAGTAATCAAAACCCCCAGCAAAGAAAACCCAGAATAAGATGGCTTAACTGGGGAATTTTTCCAAACATTTATAGAAACATAAAGCCAACCTCATCAAACTCTTCCGATACATTAAAGAGGAGAGGACATTTCAAACTTCTTATACTAGACCAATATTATGGTTACAGAAAAGCCAAATAAGGACACCACAAGAAAAGAATTACACACCAAAATTGCATTGATGTAAAAATAATCAACAAAATACTACCACACCAAATTTAATAGTGCATGAAAAGAATCATATCATAATCAAGTATGATTTACTTGTGGGATAAGGGTAGTTCAACATATGCAAATTAATAAATATACACCACATTAATGGTATTAAGGATAGAAATCATGGTCATCTAAATAGAAGCAGAAAAGGCACTGAACAAAATTAAATGTCCTTTCATGATAAAAACTCTTAACAACTTAGGTAGAGGAAAAAAATGTAGCTGAGTGTGGTGGCTTATGCCTGTAATTGTAGCCCTTTTGGAGGCTGAGGCAGGAGGATTGCTTGAGGCCAGGAGTTCAAGACAAGCCTGGGCAACATAGCAAGACCTTTATGAAGCTTCCTCACAAAATTAGTAGATCTACCATATAATCCAGTTATCCCATTTTAGATATATAACCAAAAGCATTGGCATTAGGATCTCTAAGACGTATCTGCATTCCTATGTTTACTGTAGCCATATATTTTTAAATTCTTTATTATTATTATTATTATTATTATTATTATCATTGAGAAGGAATCTCACAGTGTTGCACAGACTGGAATGCTGTGGTGTGATATTGGCTCACTGCAACCTCCACTTCCCAGGTTCAAGTGATTCTCCTGCCTCAGCCTCCCAAGTAGCTGGGATTAAAGGTGCACACCAGATGCCCTGATAATTTTTGTATTTTTAGTAGAGATGGGGTTTCATTTTGTTGGTCAGGCTGGTCTCAAATTCCTGGCCTCTGGTGATCTGCCCACCTTGGCCTTCCAAAATGCTAGGATTACAGACATGAACCACCTTGTCTGGGCCTCATTGTAGCATTATTTATAAAAGCTAAAATATGGAAACAACAGATGAATCTATCAAGAGATAAATAAGTACAGAAATTGTGGTATGTAGGTACAATGGAATATTATTAAGCATCAAAAAAGAAGGAAATCATACTATGTACAGCAACATGAATAGACCTTGAGGATATTAAGTAAAATGAGCCAGAAAAATACTGCATGTTCTAACTTATATGTGGAATCAAAAGTAGTTAAGTTAATGGAAACAGGCAGTAGAATAGTGGTTGCCAGGGGCTGCCAAGAAGGAAAAATGGAGAGG
Organism: Cacajao melanocephalus; assembly: GCA_963573385.1. Taxonomy (NCBI): domain Eukaryota; kingdom Metazoa; phylum Chordata; class Mammalia; order Primates; family Pitheciidae; genus Cacajao; species Cacajao melanocephalus. The sequence continues at coordinate 58,854 of CAUYLG010078336.1, read as the reverse complement.
TGGTTTTTTGTTTGTTTGTTTTTGAGATGGAGTCTCACTCTGTTGCCAGGCTGTCTTGGCTCACTGCAACCTCTGCCTCCTGGGTTCAAGTGATTCTTCTGCCTCAGCCTCCAGAGTAGCTGGGACTACAGGCATCTGCCACCACACCTGGCTAATTTTTGCATTTTTAGTAGGGATGGGGTTTCACCTTGTTGACCAGGCTGGTCTTGAACTCCTGACCTCAGATGATCCACCCACCTCAGCCTCCCAAAGTGCTGGGATTACAGGCATGAGCCACCATACTTGGCCGAGAGGTGATGTTTTAAGGGTACTGATTTTCAGTTACACAAGATAAATAAGTTCTAGAGGCACATCATAGTGCCTACAGCTATAAATACTATACTTAAAATTATATACTTAAAATTGCTAAGTGGGTTTGTCTTTTGTTAACTCTTACCCAAGCAAACAAACCAAAAAACAAAATAAACAATACAATTATAATTATAAAAGGAGTAGGAGGAAACTTTGGGAGGTAAAGGAAATTTTTAGTTTTAGTGGTGATAGGGATGGGTATATACTTATCCCCAAACTCATCAAGATGTGTGTATATTAAGTGTGTACAGTTTTTTATTCATCAGTTTTATCTCAATAAAGTGGTTTCAAAAAAAAACAAAAATGAAACAAATTTCCAATTCCAATTCAAACCATTCATTCACATAGCCAATCTGTATGCTACTTACCATTTTTTAAAAAATGAAACACAAACATTTCATCTAGTTTTCTTGACCTGTATTTGTAACAGCACTTCTGAAATTACTGTCATCAGAACAGCAACATAAAAATGAAGTGGGAACTTGATGGAAATGGAAATTCTCAGGTCTAACGCCATAGCTACTGAATCAAGCCCTCCAAGTTATTCTGACACAGATTCAAGTTTGAGAACTGCTCAATGTTAAGAATAACTGATTTATACAAATGACAGTCACAAGCAAATACTACTGAATTTTTCTAGATAGGGCTCTTGATTAAATTCCAAAAATTAGTATTCTTTAGATGTTAATAGGTATTAAAGTTGGATAGACTTCCTGTCTGTTTAAAACGACTCATTTTCTACAGATGGCACACTGAGACTCAGGGAGGGTGAAGTCTTGCTTTGATCACATAGTGTTTGAGGGCAAACACTGGGATCATACAACACCTGGTATTCAATGTTTGTCACTTAGTATGACCCTGGGTAGCTATTTAACTTTTCTGGACTCAATTTCTTCATCTATAAATAAAGATAGTTAGACTATGTGTTTATTTCCTATTAAGTTGTGAGGATTAAATAATAGTAGTGAAGCACACAGTAAAATAACTCAATAAATGGTAGCAATTTATTGGTTCAAAGATCTTGTCTCCCTCATATTTTGATGCCTCCTTGAGTGGAATGTCTTATAAATGAATGTGTAGTAATGACTTTACTTTTCTTCAGAATAGCTGTTAATCATTGGTGTCTTGTACAAGTGATGAAACCTTGAAATTGAGTAAATATCCCATTATTGCCTTTGTTATGATTTTAATTCCAATGCTCAAGTCTCTTTGTGACTAGTTCGCAAAGAAATAAATAAAATCCATTGTTATGCAAGAGAAGATCAAATGGCAGCATTGTGGGAGATTGTTGAACAGGCCAACTCTGTGTTTCCTTAAATTCTGTACACCAGTTGTTCTCTCTGTCTGGTAGGCTCTTTCCCCAAATAGACATGGTGCTGATTTCTTCAAATTATTCCACTTCCACTTCAGTGCTCATATCCTTGTAAAAGAATTTCTCAAATAATTATTCTGTAACAGTCACAACAGACACTCTAGTTTATTTTCATTATTGAACAAACACATTTTTGTCGTGTTTAATTTTGTGTGTTTTGCTTATTATCCATCTATTCCATTGAAAAGTAAGGTCCTAAGAGTTCAAAGCCATAATGCCAGTAAACCAAATAGTAGGAACTTAATAAATATTTGTTGAATGACAGAGGTAAGGTTAGATCAGGGACTTTTACCAAGACATTGATAAATCTGCTACATAATGAAGGAATTGGTGTAGCTATAATTACTAGTCTCCATAAAGAGTGATTATAACAAAAGTTTTATTGAATCACTCTGTCAGACAATATGGTAAACATTTTACACACAAAATATTGATTGGGAAGTTACTGATTCCATTTTATAGATGAAGAACCTGTGTAGGCTTATTAAATAAGTTGCCCAAGTTTACAAAACAAGAACAGACATCTTTATCTTCAATCAAGGCAACCAAACCCCTACAGAATCTATGATTTTGTCCTGTGTATTACGATTATTTCCAAAATGCCAACAAAAGCAGAAATAATGATTAAGATGAGTGGCGAGAAGGGAAGAGGCCGGAAGCTTATACCTCAAATTATTCACTCTTGAAATGGAAAGATCCTCACAAGAATTGTAAAAAAATGTAGCCAAAAAAGAGTAGCCACTGACATCTGGGAACTTACGTGATGCTCACAGTTAGCCTCCAAAGTTATTACAAGTGGGCCTGATGATCACAGTTAGATGATGTTTCTCTCCTGCTGGCCATAAAAAAAAAAAAACTCATGAAACATCAAGATCTAGCTATCATTCTGAGATCATCATAAACTGATACAAAAACAATATCATGGCACACCATATAACACTACGCATAACACCAAGTGTCTTCCACACTCAGCTAACATAAAGGATTGCTGCTTATTTACCAATTAAACTTTATTATCTTACTCATCTCCTGCCCTATAGATGAAGTATGCTAAAATATTCAATTGTAGCATTGCCCCCATTTTTGACAGAACAAATGTAGAGCAAACCCCTCCTTCCTCAGACACTTCTCTAAATTACCCAATCAAAACCCAAATTCTTAAACAGAGGTTTTCTACTGTCTTGGTCAGATACCTTATGGTTCCGTATGATAGGTGTTCCTCCTTGATGCCACTTTATTAAAAAATAAAGCCACTTGTTCAAGCACAGGCATGTTCCTGGTGAAATTTGGCTACAGGGCATTGGCAATTGTGAGGACTGATACGGAAGTAGGAAGCCAAGGAAGTGAGTTGTATTTATCGGGTGCTCAGCTGAATAATTTGGAAGAGATGTCCTTTTAAAAAGACGGTTGTTCATTCTAAAAATCCCACTTTTGTTACATTTTGTCAGATTCTTCAAAGATAGGTGTTAGAATCTTCCTCTCGATTAAGAATCACACTGAATGATAAATGCATATTAAACTGTCTTCTAGCCGGGAGACCATTTTTAGGTCCTTTTGTAGAACACTCATATTCTCATATGAAATCTGTTAAAATACATCTCCATCCTACATTAAATATATGTTTTGTTCTAAACATTTGAATATATTTTTGTTATTTTACTTTTAAAAGTAATTAAGAACTGAAAAATTTATTTTATTTATGGTTGACTGATATTTTACGTAATTATTTCACAAACCTGAGAAATCGTTCACTGTGAGAAACTGAACCTGCAAGATACTTTCAAACATAATGAAAATTTTATAAATATTAACTGTGGCGGTTAATGAAGCCAACATAATATGTTGATTGAAACATTTATTAATTTTTATCTTCTGGTTTAATTTTCAGGTTGATGGTTTTTTTTGTTCTCTCAGTTTAGAACTATGCACCAACTTTTGTTCAGTCTCTTTAGTTCCCTTCAGTCTTTCATTGACTTTTAGAAATTTTTCACATTTCAGGGCAGTTATTTTGCAGACTTTCTCTGCAATTCAGTCTATGTGATATTTCCTCTTCAACAGAATTAGGTCTACTTCTTCGGGAGGAGTAACACAGAGTAATACTATGTTCTTTTTACATTGCAACATATCAGGTAACACAAATTAGTTTGTCTTGTCCTTGATTTAGTACACTCAGATTACATTACAAAGGTACTGTGTACTGAGTTTTTCCACTATAAAAATCATGAATTATACATTTGTGTTTTTTATTGATTTTGTGCAAAAGAACTTTCAAATTATTTAAATATCCCATTTCTTATTATTATATCTATACATCCATCTATCATCTATCTATTAATTCATACTTATATCCCCAACTTAAAAAAAATACAACCAAATCTCTTCTACCTTTCCCTTTACCATATCTGTAATTCTGTCCTCCACCAATGAGAACCCCAACTCCCATTATTCATAATGGATATCCATTATCCATAATCGATTTAGTTTACCATCCTATACATCTCCCATCATTACCACTGCCTCTGACTGGCTGGATGGCCTCCTGACTCCACTCAGGCTCTAAACCCCATGCTGTACAAAACTTCTGTACAGATAGACTCCTTCCCCTGGTCCATTCCGAAACCTCCTGTGCTCCAACCAATGGCTTTAAGACTAATTCAGTGTCAATAATAATAATTCTTGGAATGAAAGGGAGGAAAGAGGGTTGAGGAGAGGAAGGGAAGGAAAGAAGAAAGGCATGAAGAAGGGCTACCTGGCATGTCTGCATTCACATCAATAGGAAGCTCTCCCTTCTGGAACTTTGTTACTCATCCTCCTTTTCATAGCCCTTCCCCATAATTAAATCAAAGCCTAGCCTTACATACTCCACACTCATTCATGAGAGGGCTATGAAATTCAGTGTGCGTATCAAATAATTACAACCATATATGTACCTACCTAGTAATGGTTCTATGTTGTTATAATTTATATCTCTATATACATTGGGGGAGGGTCTTAATTATTGAGTTACAACTCACTGACGTATCATATTCAGTTTTAATATGTGCCAGAGATAATTTTCTGCTTCTTGTAAAGTAACAAGTTTGGGAATAATGTAATTAGAGTGGATTCAAAATGGTCTTCATAAGAAAGTCACTTTCTGATATCCTTTCTTGAGTGGGAGATGGTGGGAAGCTTTATAGCTTGAGCAATGCAAATTGTCATTGCATTTTTATTAACTTCACAACAATTTGTTATCCCTATATTGTAGGATTTTGTTATCTATCTTGTTTCTTGTGGTGAGTTAAAAAGGTTGAGACCTTGAAAAGGATTCATAAAATATCAATGGTATATTTAATCTTTGAGCTTAATTGAACACATTGATTATTTTAAATACAGATAAAGTATCATATTGCATTTCTTATGATTGTTGTATTAAGTAATGTTTGCAAATGCTTACCAAGTACATAATAAGTGCTCACTGAATTTAAGTGGTTTCCATTGTTAGCATAATTCTTTCACTACTAAGGGTAGTGGTGGAAATAGTGAAACTTAGATCACTTGAATTTTACTTATATTTCTCTCATCAGATCATTGTTTCACTGGTTTTCTATATTTTTGGTTTTATAGTATCCAGGTCTTTCTTGTATTACAAAGCAGAAAATCTTATATATAATACATAAGCTATAGAAAAAGATAATAAACTTATCTTTAGAAAAAAGGCATTCAATCTTACAACCAGCCCTTTTGTTGGAAGAAATGTTGGATTTTTGTGAAGAAACATTGACAGCTTCTGTTCCAGATTACACTTTGAAAGATATTTGTATAGCAAACAACCTTGGTAAACACAGAAACCATATTCTTTTAGGACAGAGAAAAGATTTGTTTTTAGGCCCAGTTAAAAAAAATGATGTCGGTTGAGTGCGGTGGCTCACGCCTGTAATCCCAGCACTTTGGGAGGCCGAGGCAGGAGGCGGGTGGATCATCTGAGGTCAAGAGTTCGAGACCAGCCTGGCCAACATGGTAAAGTGCCATCTCTACTAAAATAAAAAAATTAGCTCGGTGTGGTGGCAGGCACCTGTAGTCCCAGCTACAGAGGCTGCAAGAGGCAGAGACAGCAGAATAGCTTGAACCCAGGAGGCAGGAGGCAGAGATGGCACCACTGCACTCTATCCTGAGCAACAGAGCAAAACTGCCTCTCAAAATAAATAAATAAATAAGTCTTCCTTTAGGGTAAAAGTTGGGAAGGTTTTTCAGCAGCTCTCTTATAAGATTGAGGCTCCCTAAATTTGAAGTTTCTCAGCAGTCTTCCCCTGCATCACACTCATGGGCCCAGGGTGGTAGAGGCAAAGCGAACTGATGCAAATATGAAGCCCACACTGCCTGCTGTGCCATGAGTAATAATAGTCTTTTGTCTCTCACCCAGGAGTATTGTGTCTTCTGCCAGCCTCCATAAAAGTGTGGGAGGCTAAGTTGTTAGTTCTCAAGTAGTGTAATCTTATATCCTTCACAATTATTCACACTTTTATATACCATTTTTGGTTCTTTATCCTATTCTCAATTCTCTCACAGTAAATTCACAAAGTTTCTCGTACAATATCATGGAAAAATATCTTCCGTGGCTTTGCAAATTCTTTATTTTGAGTTCTCAAAAATCCATTTAATAAAAAAACAACAATCCAGCTTATAGGATATTTGAGGAAATATTATGAATCTTCTTTAATACAACAGAAAAAATACCTAAATAATTTTGTAGAGAAACTCCCTTTAAGCTATGATTCCTATAGCCTGTCTGCATTTTTGGCAGCTTTTTCTTTCTTATAAACTCACAATGTGGGGGTGATCATATGCCCATTCCAGATGCCCCAAGTGCCTGCTTTACAGGAATTACTTTTATTAAACAGTCTCATGCCTAGGAGACCCACATTTTCAATGATGGGCTCTACAGAGCCTAAGAACAAACATTTTTAGAACTCTCTGGTTCATCCTTGTCTCCAATTAAGAGCTAGGGTGAAGCCTCAGTAGAAAGTTTTCACCTTCTAACAGGAGCAGATAATTTATAACCCACTGTTTCTATTATTTCTATTGAGTAAAAAACTGAATTTAAAGCTATTTTAATAAAATATTATAGCCTGACATAGGTCCTCAAATCATTGACTCACTTCATCAACCCAGGACCTTCAACAGACAAATTTCCAACTTTTATAAACTCCTAATAACCTAACTATTCAGGGCCTCTCAGGATACAGATGAAAAATGTAGCTACACTATGGATTTTACAAGGGCATGCTCACTAGCAAAGTGGAATTTGATTACATTAATGCAGACATAAGATAGCATTAGGTCTTGATGGGTTACATGTTTTATGTGTCCATGAGAGGAGTCCCACATCCTTGGCAAGAGGGAGTTCTTTTTAATATTATTTGTTGCCCTTGGCTGGGCAATGGCTAACATTCTAAATGAATGTGATTCAACAAATTCATACTGAAGTCTTTCTAGATGGCCAGTGCTAAACCCTGAGGGCTGCAGTAGTATACAAGACAGACTCATACAAGACAGTGGTGTCCAAGACAGCTCTCTGAGTTCACACCTGGGTAAACTACCAATTACCAGCTATAAAATAGTGACATTGATAAGTGCTATGCATGACAAGGATGTGTGAGAAGTATGATGGAGATGCTTTCTGTCAGGTTGTGAAAAGCTCCTGTTTGAGGTCAGTCATTGGTGGGCATTGTTCTTTGAGAGTTTGCACTCAACATGATCTCTTAAGACCAGAACCCTGCACACTTCTCTGTATTTCTTACACTCCTTTTCTATTTTAAGCATATCCCACCTTTCTACTTCCAGCACAGTGTCATGTTTGATTATTTACAAAACCATTTTGCTGCTTGTTGCCAATTGTATTCTTTATAAAGCAGACCCTGAGAAGGAGGCTCATGTTCAGAAGGGTTGCTTAGGAGAACTTTGGGGATTATACTTATGTCAGGTAAAAGAAAGAAGCAGGATGAGACAGAGAGAAATATTGAACTGTGATACAAACTCAGCAAAGTCTTTAGCCAATCACATGGGAGCTCTGAAGCTGAGGTAGTCCTTCAGCATTGCTTTGAGTTGGAGAGAAGCTGTTATCTCTCTGTACTTCCAAGTTGACCAGTCTTCGGATGCAGACTTCTCCAAGCGATCGATATGACTTGAGCACAGTTGTTCTCTTTAATCAAAGCACTTCTCAAAGACAGCTGTCAGCTAAGGTCTGTCTGCTGGCAGCCCTTCCAGAAACTAGGGGGAATAAATCTTCTTCATTTTCAAAGAACAAAGTGGGTGATTCATTAAGGCATCCACTACAGTTGTTCTCTCTCTTGTGTACAGAGCTTCATATATGCTGTCTCCACTGCCTGTAACAGCTTTATACTCCGTTTCTCTTAACATCCTTTACTCATCATTTGAGTCTTAGAATAAATGTCTTCCTCTTGTAAATTTCTGTTTGTATACCTTCTTAGAATTTTGTTCTTTTCTTTCTGCAGCACAAAACGTAGAAGGGGATACAGAAAGTAAAAGGACAACTAAAATATATGTTTTGTGCTGCTGGAAGACATGAACTATTCATTACTGTATCACTAATGCTTATCATGGCTACTACAAAGCAGAGTATTGATAAATACTGGTTGAATAAATGGTTAAATGAAAGGAAGGCGGTAAGGAAGAAAGGAAAGAAGGAAAGGAGGAAGGAAGGGAATGAGTATTAGCTTTATAGATAATTGCTTAAATTCCAATTATTTAAGAAGCTAGCTGTGTGGTTTTGGACAAGTTATTTAGTTTCTTTGATTCTTCTCTCTTCCCTATGTGAAATGGGAATGATTCCTACCATTAAAAGGTTGTAATGTAACTGTTATAGAATAGACGCTAAATAGATTTTGATTCTTTTTCTTCTCTCCTCCATGTCAATGCATGTATTGTAATGTCCAAGGTGTCTTCTATTGTTAATGTTCCGTAAATTTACATAAAGGATAATGGCTTTTCTAATACCGTAGAAAAATAAATATTGTCAATTGAGAAATATTAAGAAGTGAATATAGCTGAGGCCAGTCTCATGTCAGGTCTGATATTAACTATTAAGAAGCAACCACTTTAATGGGTTGCAGTGATAAAATCAGAGGGAAAAAGGAAATGGGTATTACAACATTTCGTCTCACATAATCTCTGTAAAATTTCCTTCCCTGGGTCCAGCCAAAATATTACCTGACTTCCATGACACAGGGAAAACCATGTCATTGATAAAATATCATAAGATTTCCAAATCAAACTTTATTTTCTTGCTTCTGTCATATGTATGTCTCTGTGCAGGGGACCTAGAGGGACATAGCTACTGGAGGCAAGAGGATTCTAGTATCAGGAACAATTTAACTTCTAGTCTCAGTAATAATTCTGCCTCTTCAGCTCTGGTTTTGTTCTGTCCTTAGGTTAGGAACAGCCTCTTTTGTATCTGGTATCTAACACTTGACCTGGGGATGCCACCATTTCTCAGAATTTTGTAGCTAGGGCTCAGCCAGTTTCACTGAATGTCAGTGAATGACCAAAATACGTCTCTGGCTTTTCTTATCTATAGAGTTCTGCTTCAGCTGTCTTCAGAACAGCTTTCCTCAGGCTCTGAGCGCATCCATTCTCTGCACATGCCCAGTCCAAAAGATTAATGGTAGAGCAGCTCTTCCCAGCAGCAAGGCCGGCTGCATTCCACGATTTGGCCAGGACTCATCTTTCTTTCTCTTTCATGACCGGGGGGTACCGTGGAAGACAGTAACGAGGTGCTCAAGAAACCAGGTAGAATCCAAGGTCTGGATAATCCCTGTGTGATAAGCTATCCATGAAGCGTTCCCTGACACAGTAGCCCAGATGTTCTCTATTTCAGTAAACTCCTCAATGTTGTCGCTTCAGCTTCCTTTGTATATGATTGTTTATTTCAGCATTAATATTTAATAAGTCGCCTACAATATAAAGTAGAAAAGTATTTGCACCGATAATTAAAGTCTTTTAAAATTTGACCTCCATTAATGTTTCAATTTCTGTCTGCTATCTCAAATCCACTCCGTTCACAGCAAGGTGGCCCTTCATTCTTCACTCTGCCTTGACACTGTTTCCCTATCATGCTTACCCTGTCTTCCTGTTTAAATCTACAGGGTCACCAAAGTGATTCTTTTAATATTGTGAGCTAAGTCATGTCATTCTTCTGCAGACAAGCCTCTAGAAGATTCCTTTGCTGCTCAGGGGAACAATAAATTAGTAAATGCCTTTGACATGGGTCACAGGCTGTATCTCACATTCTGCTCTCTCTCATTCTACTCCAACCACACCAGCCGTTTTTCTCCTCAATATTCCCAGTACTCTTCCACCTTATAATATTTACATTTATTTTTCATTTTACCTGGACCACTCTTTCTTTAAATAGCTACTTTTGTCTTTCTTCAGTTCCTCAATTCCTTCGGTCTCAATTCAAATGTCTCCCTTGACAAAGCAGATATTGTTAACCAACCCATCCAAACTGCACTGAGCCCCACTGCCCTGAATCACTTTCTAGATCCTTTCTCTCTTATGTCTGTCTTTGTGACACCTCCATCATATACAATATGCATTTTGTCACTTGTGTACACACATATTGACTTTCTCTTTAAAACCAAGAATCTTGGGACTAGAGACAGTGTCGTATTCATTTCTGCATTTCTATCTTTAGCATACATCAGCATGCTTGGTATACAGTCTGTCCTAGATGTAATTTTGTGGAATGATTACATAAATGAATAAATAAATGTCAAATGTCCTCTTCTATCAGGCATTTGCTTAAGTTTCCCAGTTTTTGTTTATGCCACTCCATCTTTTTGCTACTTCTTAGCCTGACCTTTCCTTCCACTTTAGTTCACATCCTTTATCTTATTATTTGTACTGTTCACAGTGAACTTGCCGTCCCATGAACTCTAATAGGAGAACTTTTTAATGAAAAATATACGAGACAATTATGAAACATAATATTAAATTTTCTTAGAAGATAGTCTAAGGTATTTGAAGACAATTACATTTTGGTGCTTTTTCTGCATCTTCAATTTCTTCTTTGTTCTAAACTTTGAAAATAATATTTTATTAAATCTGGGTAAATAAGATTATTTTTACATACTTTTGTAAGATCTATTGTAGTTATAGCTAGTCTCCCCAAAGGAATACTTTAAATATTATTATTCATGGTTTATTGTTTCAGAAATTGAATAAACTTGTTCTCTGTGAAATATAAGTTTAACCAATTAAAATGTGCAGTTTTCTGGTCTTTGATCTATTTCTATGACTATACACTTCAAACACTGTGCAATTCGAATGACTGAAAATTTTTCTTAGGTCCGTACCATTTGTAATAATGATCTTGCCAACATGGTAACATAGATTTAACGTCTAAATAATTGCTGAAACATTAAATTACAGTGACCATAATTTCACTATTGCTTTTTAAAAGCATACTAACTTTCTTAAGATCAGTAATTTGGATTGGAAAAAATAAATGCTCTACTCTAACTTCCCATAAAATTTCAGTGAGTTCTCTTTTACCTGTGTATTAGTATTATCTTTTATTATTGGTGTTAGTGTAAACATTTGTTGTGTTTCAGATTAAAATTTTCTTAATGGGAAGGATTAACTCTTGCAGTTATAAAATGAAGAATAATAATAATATGTTCCTCGTTGGAACATGATGAAACTTAAATGAAAAATTCATATCAAATACTCAGCACAGGTTCTGAGAATACTGAAAATATAATAAAATGCTATTGTTAATATTGTTATTATTTATTTTTCTATGGAAGAACTTGGCATATTTATAGTATAAATTTCATGCTAAATAGATATCTATAGACAAATAATTGATGGATAGTTGAATGGATAGATGGAGTGACTGATGATTAGATGCAATTTAGAAAAAAGACTTCCCATGCCATTTTTTAAAGATTTGGCATGCCTGTGGAGAAGATAGAGATAAGCATACATATGTTTCACTCGTCCCAGTAGGCCTTGTCTAGATAATGCATATGTGGCGAAGAAAACATAAAGATTAGCTGAGTGATGTGTAGGGACTGATATTATGTTATCCCTAGTTCATCATGTCTTTTTATTCTCATAATTGCTCCATATTGCAGGCCAACATTTTTTTTCCATTTACAGATTGAGACATCTGAGGCTTAAGAATATGAAATAACTTTCTCAAGTTTTCACATAGGTGGAAAAATATAATCCATCTCCAGCACTTTTTCTATTTCATGTTAATGTCTCTCACTATGCCCTACCAAATGGCAATTTTCTTTCTTGAGTCCATTTCCAATTGTTAATTCAATGTGAGACACGTGGTTCAAAATATGGGACAGATCTTGTTTCCTTCTGGGAATTTCGACTAAGGCAATTTCCCAATATTAAGTTATATTAAGATATGTATGGCTAGGAAAAAATTGGGCCTATGTGTAAAAAGCCTTTGAGAAATTACAAAACAGATTATACCATAGGTCATTACTGTCAGCTTGTTATAATTTGTGTTATAAATATTCAAGAAACTTTCTATTCATTGTTAAGTTGTGATCTTCGTGTTGGTCATTGTGCCTTTACAAAGAAATAAGGGTGTAGTTTTTATTAGCACTATGCTCTAAACATCTGAGCTAACAGTCTTGGTTATAGTTTTTAAATGTCAAAACAATGTGTCAGGTGTATTATACTTTTTCTATTAACTTTGCACTGTGTGTTTTCTCTGAGTGATGACACTTAAGTTTATATTATAATAACCAAAACCAAATATTTAAGTACATTTGGCTACAGAAAAGTTCATCTTTCTTCCCAATGGTCAGAAATAGTTTGCCAGAGGCTTGATCCTGATTTAACTGCTTCTGAAACATTAACTGAATCAGCGATATACAAGCCTATCTATGTAATTTTTTTTTGATGATTAAAAACATTTACTATTGTTATACCAAAAAAATTATATTTTTTAAAAAAGGAGAGAAAACAAAACCTTGTCTTTTATTATTTAAATTAAGGACAGCTTATTAGTCAGTTGAATTAAATAAAAATGATAATGCTAAATGTTAAACGGCCAGGCAAGGTGGCTTATACCTGTAATCCCAGCACTTTAGGAGGCCAAGGTGGGCAGATCAAGAGCTCAAGAGATCAAGACCATCCTGGCCAACATGGTGAAAGCCCATCTCTACTAAAAATACAAAAATTAGCTGGGCGTGGTAGCGCACAACTGTAGTCCCAGCTACTCAGGAGGCTGGGGCAGAAGAATCGCTTAAACCTGGGAGGTAGAGGTTGCAGTGAGCCAAGATTGTACTACTGCACTCCAGCCTGGCGACAAAGCGAGACTCTGTCTGAAAAATAATAATAATAATGATAATAATAATAGTAAAGGTTAAACAATTATTACATATTTACTATATTCTGAGTACAGTGTTAAGCACCCAGGCTATATAATTAAACTCTCATCATAAGTCTAGAAGAAAAGAAATACGTGGTCCATATGTGAATCACAGAAGGTCAATACATGAGCAATGCAATGTGTGGTGGAGGGTCCATAAATCCTGTGTGAATCACACCACAACTCATGCTCTTAAATAACTTTCACATTAATAGAAAAGGGGAAAAGGCACAAAGATAATGTTTTTGTCAGAACAAGGGAAAATTAGAAACTCCCATTTTCAAACATGCCAAAGTATATTCAAAGTTAATTAATCTAAAGGTTAGAGAATAAATAAAGATAATAGAACACTGCTTCATTTGCTACTGAGTCTGTTTTAAATTAGTAGTTTATTTTGATATTTCTCTTTGGAAATCATGCAACTCCCCTCTCTTTATTTTTTATCAAATATAAAACACAATAAAGCTCATACTTTTGGGCATATACGGTTCTTGAGCAAGTAGCAAATTAGTGACCCTTCTCTCTATATATATTTTTACATTGACATTATACTCAATTTGGAAAAAGCTGACCAATTAAATTCATAATATATTTGCGTTTTATTGATGACTCTCATTGCTAATACACCTTCCACAAATACTTTACTGTTTGGCTATTAACTAGAAATTTGGTACAATTTATTTTTGAAATGGCCACTTGCAAAACTGAAGGGCAGCGTGCTTTCTTTCTTAATGTGACCTGTTTCTTATCCATAAATGGCAAAGCCTGAGCTGTGTTCTTTCAGTGGAATTCAGAAGTAGAACTCAGAATGATTTTATAGTCAAACAGTGTTTTTATATTGCTTACACCTCCATATTTGAAATTAATTTTCATGACATTGCCCACAAGTCTTTTTGGGAAGAAAAAAAAACAATTACTGATTAAATTTGGCATAATGAATATGCCATTTATCCTTTCTGTTTCTTAAAACTTTACTAAAATGATACAACATGGATGTGCACAAGGGTACACTACATATCCTCAATAACTGTGTAAAATATGAGAAAACAGTAAGGTGAAAATTAATTGACTGCTGTGTGGTAGTGTAAGAAAATGAAGCTTAAAATGCAATTGGGAAAGTCATTCAGAGATGACTTTCATGAAAGATTCAAATGGGTTAGTGCTTGAGTGCATCAGGTAATGGGGGTTGTAAACAAGAGGATTATTTAAAAATCTGTTTATGGGCCCAGTGCAGTGGCTCACGCCTATAATCCCAGCACTTTGGGAGGCCAACGTGGGCGGATCACGAGCTCAAGAGATGCAGACCAACCTGGCCAACATGGTGAAACCCCATCTCTACTAATTATACAAAAATTAGCTGGGTGTGGTGGCATGTGCCTGTAGTCTCAGCTACTCAGGAGGTTGAGGCAAGAGAATCGCTTGAACTCAGGAGGCAGAGGTTGCAGTGAGCCGAGATCGTGCCACTGCACTGCAGCCTGGCGACAGAGCAAGATTCGATCTCAAAAAAAAAAAAAAATTGTTTATGAACCAATCTGGGTCCCAAATCCCAGGTCCATATTGATGCAACAATGTATCAATTCTTCTACTCCTCAGCTCAGAAAGCTGAGAGTCCTCTAGAGGGGGATATGCTACCACCTAAGCAGGAGACTGGAAGCTTCTTTGCAAAGATTATCATGTCCTCCACCCACATACATAAAAGTAATCCAAAAAGCTATTGACACTGGAGGTTCTCTAAGGAACCCATTCAAACTACTTTGCAGCAAAGATGACAGTTGACAAACGTCTTCCATAGATGTATAAATTTCAATGCATATTATAGTGTCCTCGCTCTTAAATAGGAATCAGGATTACCAGACGTCTCAAGAAAGCATCTAACATTAAAGTCAGACAAAAAGAAACAGAAAAATAGAGCATAAACAAAACCACTATATTTAATACATATTATTAAATTCAAAAAATTCTAATATGTTAAATGATCTGGCTGCGACAAGCTGTTTATTGGTCATATCGTAATATAAACACTGACAATTGAGAAACAACATAACAAAGTAGTTAAAAACATGGGTTTTGGAGGCAAATTTCTTGAGACTGAAGGTCAAATCTACAGGTTACTAGCAGAACTTCACCAGTTTACTTACCTCCTATTCGCTTCAGTTTTATTTCTACAAAATGTGCATAAAAATAATACCTGCCCTAAAGAGTAGGAAATAATGCTTTGAGGATTAAATGAATAAGTATTTTTAAAGTTCTTAGAGAATACTTAACATATAAAAAGCACAATATAAGTATTTTTTAACAAATTTAGCATGGTCGATCTAAAAAACTCATGATGTAACTGAAATATTAAAATGGAGAAATAGAAGTAAACACGTGTTATGGAGATGGCAAGTAAAGGATTTAAATATTAATCTTCTGCAGTGGGAAAGGCATTGCTAAACTGGATAAACCATGGAGAAGCAATATGCAAATATGATTTAGAAACACCATGGTCTCTCTCATGCAAAAGTAAAAGCTAATGTTTAAATATTTTTCTTTAGGGATCAAAAACATGGAACAGTGATTGTTGGAACAGTACTTATTTTAAAATAAGAATTTTAGAATAATGTAACTATACACAGAAACACACTGCTTTTAAAATTTTAATTAATAATTATAAATACGTTATACACTAGTTCCCCCTTATCTATAGTTTCCTTTCTATGGTTTCAATTACCTCTGAGCAACTATGGTTCAAAAATATTAAATGAAAAATTTCAGAAATGTATAATACATCATATTTTTTTAATTTTTAAAAATATACTTTTAAATGTTATTTTAGATTCAGGGGGGTATATGTGCAGGTTTGTTACATGGGTGTATTTCATGATGCTGAGGTTTGGGGTATGATTGATCCCATCACCAAGGTAGTGAGCATAATACCCAATAGATAGTTTTTCAACCCTTTGCCCTTTTCCTACCTCCCACTCCAGTAGTCCCAATTTTCCATTGTTATCGTCTTTATCGGCATAAGTACTCAATGTTTAGCTCCAACTTCCAAGTGAGAACATGTAGTATTTGGTTCTCTGTTCCTGTGTTAATTTGCTTAGAATAATGGCCTCCACCTGCATCCATGTTGCTGCAAAGGACAAGCATTTACTCTTTTTATTGGCTGCATAGTATACCATGCTGTATATGTACTCATTTTCTTTATCTCGTCTATTGTGGATGGGCATCTGAGTTGATTCAATTTCTTTGCTATTGTGAATAGTCCTGCAATAAATATGTGAGTATATGGGTTGTTTTTGTAGAATGATTTATATCATTTTGGATATGTATCCAATAATCGGATTGCTGGGTTGAATGGTAGTTCTAAGTTTTTTTGAGAAATCTCCAAACTGCTTCCCAAAGTTGTTGAACAAATTTACACTTCCACCAACAGTGTATAAGCATTCTCTTGCATACACAGCCTCATAGCGTATGCTATTGTTTGACCTTTTTTCATAGCCATTCTGACTGGTGTGAGATGGTATCTCATTGTGGCTTTGATTTGCATTTTTCTGATGATTAGTGATTTTGAACACTTTTTCATGTGTGTTGGCCACATGTCTTGTTTTGAGAAGAAGTGTTTGTTCATGTCCTTTGCCTGCTTTTTAATATGGTAATTTGTTTTTGCTTGTTTAGTTAAGTTTGTTATGGATGGTGGATAGTAAACCTTTATTAGATGCATAGTCTGCAAATATTTTCTCCCATTATGTAGGTTGTCTGTTTACTCTGGTGATAGTCTCTTTTGTTATGCAGAAGCTCTTTAGTTTAATGAGGTCCCACTTGTCAATTTTTGTTTTAGTCGCATTTCCTTTTGAAGACTTAGTCATAAATTCTTTCCCTGATGTCCAGAATGATGTTTCCTAGGTTTTCTTTTAGGACTCTTATAGTTAGAGGTCTTACATTTAAATATTTAGTCCATCTTGAGTTAATGTTTGGATACAGCAAAATGTAGGAACCAGTGGAACAGAATACAGAACCCAGAAATAAAGCCACAAATCTACAGTCATCTGCTCTTTGATAAGTTTAACAAATTAAGCAATGGACAAAGGACTCCCTATTCAATAATCCATGCTGGGATAACTGGCTAGCCATATGCAAAATAATGAAACCGGATCCCTAACTTTCTTGTTTTAAATCGCATGCCATTCTGACTAGGTTGTCAAATCCAACCCTGCACCACTCCATTCTGCCTGGGATGTTAATCATCCCTTTGTCTAGAGTCCTCATGCTGTATACACTACCTGCCTATTAGTCATTTAGGAGGCTTCTTGGTTATCAGATCAAATGTAACCGTATTATAACTTGCTTTCAAGTAACTTTCATTTTACTTAGTAATGGCACCAAAGAGTATAATAATGGCAAGAGTAATGATGCTGGCAATTTGGATATGGCAAAGAGAAGACATAAAGTGCTTCCTTAAGTGAAAAGGTGAAAGTTGTTGACTTAATAGGGAAAGATAAAATTGTATAAGAATTGTATAATGAGACAGCTAAGATTTATAGTGTGAACATATCTTTTATCCATTAACTTGTGAAGAAGAAAAAAAATGCTGGTTTTGCTGTCACACTTCAAACTTTATTATAGGTAGGTATGCCTGAGAAACATATATATAGGGTTTGGTACCATACTTTGTTTCAGGCAACTAGTGAGGGTCTTGGAATGTATCTCTTGTGATTAGGGGAGACAATTAAATGCATGTTATTAAAATGTTAAGAAAGCAACCCCAGCACTGTTTACTCACATATTCTGATATGTTTATCATGTTGGCCATTTTCCTCCACTTTTTAAACACTTGAATTTTTCCTTGGACTGGAAACCCTCTTGCTACTTCCTGACCCTGTTTTGATTTGCAGGGCCCTTAGTAGTGGTAGTCATAGCAGCCAGAATATAAATGTTATGGCACAGGTTTTTACTTTGCAATGCGAATAATGACTCCCCGGCATTCCCTTGCTAAATTTTCAGGGGTTGGAGACATTATTGTGGTACAAATTTAACTGTTTCTCTGGCATTATATTAAAATAAATGATTCTTTTAGATGAACAGTAATACATTTCTTACTCACTTTTATTTTACTAAACTCTGTAGCCCATTAGAGGATGGATGAAATCATTATTACTGGCATTTAAAGGAAAGAGAACAGGAAGCATAGAAACATTAAAAAGGAATTACATGACTGAGCATCTGTCTTTAACTCAGAAAGTATATTATAATTTACATAGTATTATTTATAGTCATGTTAATCATATTTGGAAAAAGTGTACTGAAATTAACAAAAGAACGGTTTATTCCACATAGAATGTCAAACTTCTAGACCCCGAGGAAAGGATGGTGAGGAATGTGAAGGAACCATATATCTCTCTTTAAAAATTTAATTATTGGAGAAAGGTGTTAATCAGACATCACAAACTGCAAGCCAGAAGAACCCAGGCAGGAACATAAATGAGCAAGGATATCAAGCCTAAAAAGACCTGCTCCCAGTCTATCTTTGCTGGGAGCAACTATGCAGAAACACAGTCCAGGTGCAAGAGACATTTCTGTTCTTCAAGAGAAGCCAAGATTCGAGAGTTTTATGTCAGAAAGTAAATTTGAAATGTTTAACAGTTATTGAAGGAAGGAGGAAAGGACAGGAAAGAGGGAGATGGGGGAAGGTGAAATAGCATGGACCATCCCCCCTACTCAGTCCACACACTCCTTTTTTGACCTCTAGGCATAATGAATCGTGTAAGAAGCTTCCAGGCATTGGATTTTAGAATATCTTCATAGATTTGTAACACAGCAGAGGAATATCTTACTCTGTGCATTTTCCTAAACTTTGATAATAGCATCTCTATTATATAGTCAAGCTGACAAGTGGAAAATATAAAGAACTTTACTTTTCATTTTCTGATGACATATAGAGAGTTTTCCAAAGCAAATTATTCAAAAGCTGAGTCCTAATTATTATTCCTGTCACAGCCCGTCTGATTAAGTCTTTGAGTTTTTAGTAGAAATAAATATAAATTGGAGCAATATTAAATTGCCTTTCTATAGAGAAGAGGGTATTTTATTGAAATGTATTATTTACTGGATGAAGCTGAAGAGGGAAGCTGGTGGTTTATAAACAGAGAATTGTGTTGAAATCTGAAACAATCTAGTGTTTTAGCTCCTTGAAATTGCATTTACCCAACACACTGATATTCTTGTTATTGTAAATCATTTAGTAAGTCCTAGCTTTTATTAGTGTTGTTATAGCTAACTAAAATTGGTGCACAATAAAATCCAAACTGATGAATTTTGCATAAGAATACTTTTGTGACTAGAAGAACATTGGGTTCTCTAAATTAACAAAAGTTAAAGGGAACAATTGGATGGCTGCTGAGTACCCTTCTACTCAGAAAGAGAGTCAAATTTCAATTAGCACCTTCACAAAACAGCTCATGTAGTTCTATCTAGAGGCTCAATTCTGATAATTCTGTTTAATTAAAAAATCAGACTGTATTTTGGATTGTGTATATGTTTTTTTTTTCCACAGCTACTGACAACAGCAATATTGGAAAATTGATTGATTTTTACTGTTATTGTTCTGACTGATTTTTGGTTTACATTGTTCAGTCAATCCATATTTGATGCTCTGTTAACATAAATTTTAAAAAACGGTAGTAATGCGTGATTTTTATGTATCATGTACTTTGTAAATTGATTTACTTTGAAACAACACTTATACTTCTTTTACATTTACAGGGAAGTAAATAATTTCTTTAAATGTATATACAGATTCTAGATCCCATAATGGAGGGGGCCTGATTTTACTTACTAAACACTTATCACCTGGAACAGAGTAGATTGCATATACCTTGGTTTTAGTGAAAATTTGCAGAACACAACGAAAATGACTTTTGTTGTCAGCTGTGTTCTTTCTTTGATGCATGGATATTTTAAGTAACTATAAAACTGATAAAACCATCTTATAGCGTGTGTGTGTGTGTATGTGTGTGTGTGTGTGTGTGTGTATGCGCGTGCATGTATATGTGTGGAACTGCTAGATCCCTTTGTATTTAACCATGGGAGTAGTAGGCAACTGATGCTGTATTAAAGAATCTTATGGAAAACTGTCCTTTGTGACTGGAGCTGAGATCCTGAGGCTATCCCTGATCATGACAATGACTTGAAAGAGAGAAAAATGACCATCTACAGACATTCAGAAATCGACCTGACACTCATAGCTAGACCATGTTATTCTCTTGTTAGACATAAGCCAGCTCACAGAGTGACTCTCCTCTGAGGGTGTGACAAAATGAGATAAAACAAATCCATTGTATAATTTTGTCTAAGCACAGTCAAAAACTATGTCAATGTGGAACCTGCAAATAAATAAATGATTCCTACTTCTTTAATCATTGCAATTTTATTTTTATTCTAATCTCGTCTTGTTATAGATATTTATTGAGGTAGGCAACCACAGAATTGCCCTGACTTTCTAGATGTATGTAATCTGAAGAAAACCCCACTTCTTTAGACTTTCCCCCAGTCACCCAACCAAAGCCCAAATCCTACAGTAGTTTCATTTAAACACCCTCTTACTGAGATACTCCATGTTTCCCCCATGGTGTGTATTCACTCTTCATGCAATGAATAACAGACCTAACCTATCCAGGTGTGTGCCTATCTTTGACAATTATAGTAATAGCCGAAACAACAATAACAATAACCTGCTGCTCACTATACTATAGCCACAATCCTCTTGCTAGAAGAGCACAACACGTGCTCCTTCCTTAGGATGTTTGCTGTTGCTGCTAATTCTGCCTGGAGCATTACTCACTAAAGATTTGCAAGCTTCTCTCTCATTTCCTTCAGATCTATACAAAAATAAGTGGTGGATAAGAAACTACTTTCATACTCAGAGGCTTAAACAGCATTATTTTATTCTCGTTCATAATTATATGTATTAGCTGAGGGACTGATGAGCTAGATTGGGCTTGGCTGGGGGTCTCTTTTCCAAGCTGTGGACCTGTAGGACTGGGCTTCTTACTGTTAGTTAAGCTCATGTATTTGTATTCTCTGGCTCCTGGTAAGGGACTACAACTTCTCATTAGGAGTGCTTCTTCTGCAGATAGTAGAGCACAAATCGATATGCCTCTCTGCACAAGCAAGTTTCCAGACTTTGTTTTCTGCACCTCTGCAAACATCCCATACCCAAAGCAAGTTATATCACTGAGCCCAAAGTCAAAAAGCAGAGTAGTACACCCCTCCCTTGTAGCAGAACAGCACAATTATATGAAAACGGATGTTGATACATAGAGGCATAAAGAACTGTGACAGCCAGTAACTCAATCTACAACAAGATCTCCATGTAAATTTTATCTTTGCAGAGGAATCTTTTTTGATCACCCTGCCTTACATCAAAGATCCCCGACTCCACCACTTTCTTGTCAAACTTTATTTAAATAATTATCACTACTTGATCTGTATCTGTGTCAGTAAGATCAATGGTGTGTGTGTTTATTATCTGTTTGCTGCTATCAACACTACTTCCCACCCCTAACCCCACACTGGCATGTAAACTACAATGACCAGAGAATCTGGTCAGGGTTGTTTATTGCTGTGTCCTCGGTACTTAGAATAGAACCTGATCATTGTTAAGCACTCCACTGAATATTAAGGACACTGATATTCTGAAGTAAAGATGACAGAAACATCTCTAGACTCTGACTCTTCAGTAGGTAGGCAATGCTCTTCCTTTGTGGCCAAAGGTGGAAATTGCAAAAGCAATATCAAGCTATATGTGAAATGTGAGATATAGAATTCTATCTTGATATATTGTCACTTGGCTGAAATGTCTATTTTAAGACAGTATGAAGAGAAAATTTAGTAATATTCACTAATTAGATTATGGCTCATATTTTCTTTACACAATCTGTTTCCAATGTAGAAATTATAATAAAGAAGCAATATAGTATTGATCTAAATCTAATAGAAGATCAGAGTAAAAAAAAAAGCCTAAATTTTAAAATAACAATCTAAGAGGTTTACTCCAGAAAAAGTTCAATGTATATTGGTTTTCCTCATAATATATGACTATATTTCTCTTCTTAATAACCATAATGGCCATTTGTTCTTGGGGATTTCACTAAAAATTTATGTATGATTAAGAAATATGAGTGGTTTCTGTACTCATAACTCATGAAACATAAAGATGTACAGCGAAGTCTATAAGATCACTTCTTTTTTTTAAATTTGTTAAAATATTTTTCTTAACACAAGGCACAGGTTTAAGTATAGTGGAGAAGTAGCAGTAATATTTAACAGTCAAGCTGAAAAACTCTCAAATTTAATTTTGAATGTTCTATCTCTAATTACATAAAAGAAGAAAGTAACTATATTAAAGTCAGGTAAAACATAAATTTTTAAAAATCAAATTCATTTGAAACCTGAAGTTAAAATATTAAAAGTATTGTGGGATCAACATTTTATCAATATTTCATAGAAATAAAATTACATAGATTTTTAAGCAAAACAGTTGACTTTTTAAAAGTGATACTTTTTTATTATGTTACAAACAGTAGAAAATATTGAACATGTATGTATCTGAAAGTATATTCATGTGATATAAATACATAACACAAATAAATATGGGTTTTTTTCATTTTAAAATTAATACCTCAAGAAAGTTTTACATTGAAGTTGGAATGTGAAAAAGATCAAAGATAGAAGAGTTTTAAAAGCTAATTTTTGAGCAATGCCAAAACCTCATTACAGGGATTCTTTTCAGATGTTCATCCATCTTCTGTTTACATACCCAAGAATGATGAACTTATTACTGCCTAAGATACCCTATGCTAGTATTGACAACCCATTTACGAGAAAAGTTCTTTCAATGCTCAGTCACCTGGAAAAATAAATAATAATATATAAGTTGCTGGAAATTCTCTTCTACCAGTTATAATAGCAAAAGTATATATTCAAAATGGAGACTAAGATTCCAAAAGTTGTACCTTCAAAGGTTCTTTCAGGTCATGTGACTGCAAATGTTTGCAACAGTTTTCTCCTTGACATTTTTAAGTAATATAATTTATACCATTTTTAAAGTTATGGAGACTGATATCTACAAGAAAGAGAAAAAAGAACAATGGTACCTAACAGTACAATAATAAATAGTCTAGACTGCAATCTAGGAAAGTTTAAACCATAGACAGAGACTCCAATTAAGCACTCAAAGTAAAGAAGATCCAAAGTAAAGAAGTATCTACTTCGACAAACTAAGATATAAGATAACTGATTATAAAATGGAAAAAAATGAAAGATGATAATTTTATTCATTCATTCACTTATTCCAGAACTATTTATTGAGCATTTATTAGGTACTAGAACCTGTGCTAGACACTTAAGAACTCATAAACACAGAGACTTTCATAAAATCCCTGTGGAAGTTTAAAAAATAAAAGAAAGAGACTTTCTCTATATAAAAAATTTGGTACCAACCTTGTCATAGAGACACCGGTAAAAATTTGGCCTTTACTAAGAGGTAACACATGTGCTCGCTGTAGCATCTCAGATTGAAAAGAGGATTTATTTTTTAGAGCGATGAATTGCTAAGAGCAGTGATATAGAAAATGACTGTACAGCTGAGTAAAGCCCTAGGGACTGAACCATGGCACTAGGTTCTACTCAATTGAGCTAATGGGTACAGAATCTAGCACTGGCTCTTGCTAAAACCTACAAGTTTTCATTTAGTTAAACATAGAAAAAATATACCGTTTGAAAAATGCACCTCAGTGCAATATGCAGGTATTAATCTCTGTTAATTTTTGAGGTACACAATAAGATGAATAGCTTATTGGTTTTGCCTTTAACATGAATTTAATTTGAATGTGATGGCGTCTGTTACTTTTCTGAGAGAAACAGTAAAGGTGGCTAATGCTTATAGTGGCCCTTTTATTTTTCTTGACTTAAGATGAAAACTAAATTGTGTAAGACTGAGAGAAATTTCAATTCTGTTTTAGAAGAACCAGAACAGACTTATCTTCCCTGAGCATTCGGTGTTTATACTTTGGAAGAGAGAGATTTAAAATTTATTTGAAATAGTGATCTTGCAAAATCTCCTTCACAAGATTTTTCTAATAATTTATGCACGAAGGTGGGCTATTTAAAAATTAATTAACTAGGTAGATACCATGTGTTTGGGGGTCCCTGGAACTACATGACATTCATAGTTATATACATTTTTCTTAATATATTGCTAGATGATCTTTGTGAAAGTAATGCTTTTGGGGCCCACTTTCAGGAAGATGTAAATAATTTTGTAAATGTGTTGTGCTTCATAGTACATCTCTTCAATTGCAAATTTCTTAATTTTAGTAAGGTACATAAATATTACTCTGCTTCTTTTAAAGTACTACTTGTAGATAATAAAAATAGAAATATATTTATTTTCATAAGAGTAATTGTCAGGAAACATACTTTTCAAAATTAACCAAATTAGGGATCCAGAAAAGGATGTTATTCAAAATTCTCTTCTGCGAATCTTGAAATTTTGAACTTCAAGCATTCTACCCAACTATCCACAAGACTAGTAAATCAATGAAATTTATAAGTCAATCGTTATTGTCCAGTAAATCACTGAAGATCAAAACCTGAAACATGGTTAAGACCAGAAGTCTGCACGTACTCCCACAAGCTAAATCCAGCTTGCTGTTTTTTGTTTTTCTGCTTTTATTAGAACATGTGGATGTATTCTAATAAAAGTTAGAACACATACACATTCATTTCTGTACTTGCTGCCTTTAACTTCTTTCATGTTACAATCGCAGAGGTGTGTAGATGTAACAGAAAGTCCATAAAACCTAAAATATTTACCATTTGACCGTTTACAGAAAGTATGCTCATCTTAGGTCTTGACTGTTTATTATGCTGCAATTCACATTCTTATTAATCAACACATCGTGTCAATACTACATCCTAAGTAAATGAACAAATTTATTTTATTTCCTTTTTTCTATTGTCTCTGCTACAAACCTCATTCAGTCCCTTGTCATATCTATTTGAATTAATGCAGTATTTTCTTAACTGTTCCCCAGTAGCCTTGCCATAATCAATTCACCCTTATTCTTCAAGATGTGTGGAAACATAGCTCTATCTCCTAAACCTCTTTCTGAGATGTTGAGAAAGTTACCCAAACTTTTTTGTATCTAGTATAAAGCTCTCCCTAGTATAGCTGCAAACTTAAATTAGCCTTACTCAATATCTCGGATGAACACAGGGTATACTATCATTTAGCTGCCCATAATATTTTCTTTACCACCATCTTGACTGCATGTATTGTTTTCTCTACATACCTCCAACTTAATCTATCAAACTCTGACTCATATTTTAAGCTCCTTCTTAAATGTAACAAGAATGGGTATGATTTTCTGATCATTTATGGCACAATTGGTAGCATTTGTCAATAAATTCTACTAGTACTCTATACATACCTCTTACCACATTATATTTATTTGTATGTGATCTTTATATATCTTCTTTTCTGTGACATTACTATGAGCTTCTCAGTTAAAGACAAAGAACTTGATTCAATCATCTTCGTATCTCCAATGTCTAGCACAAACCTTAGAAGACAATAGTTGTAATATTAGTGTTTACTTAATGGATATGAAAAAAAGATAGTGATAAGAATAACCTATAATTACAAAAGTCCCTTTTTATGAAGTGACTGATACTGTTAAATCACTGTTTTATTTGTGAAATGGAATGTAAAATATTAGCTAGATTTAGTCATTCCCAATGTATATATATTTCAAAACATCATGTTGTTTATGGTAAATACACACAATTTTATGTGTCATTGTAAAAAATAAAATAAAAATCAAGAAAGAAACCAGTTAACTAAAAAAGAACTGCTTTAATTTACTCTGACTCCCATTTAATAATATGCCCTAAATGAAAAAGTCAGTAAATTATTCTATTATAATGAATAGGTGGTGAATGTGTATTTGAGCATTTCCATATTCCTAGATACATTACCTTTAATAGCTGTCATGTAGATATTTACCCCATCTACATATGTTCATTTATTTACTCAATTAATCATCTACTGAATGAGTATTATATTCCAGTATCTGTACTACACTTCAGGAATACAGTGATAAGCAAAACAGACAGCCACCTTCCTTATCAAGCTAATCATCTAGTAGACAGACAATAAAATTAAAGAGACAAATATATAATAAGAATAGAGTTTTATAAAAAATGAATATTTTAATGTAACAGAAGATAGAAATCAGGGCCACTAAAGGAGTTTGGAAAGTTTTCTGTGAAGAGGTAACATTTGTGGGGAGACAGAAATGGGGAGGTGGAGCCAGCAACTGTGGCTGCTGTGTTGTAAGAATATACCAGGCAGAAGAAAGATGTTGCATCTAAACCTTATTGCATCATTAAAACATTTAACTTTTTTTGTTTTTTTTAATTGATATAGTTGTACATATTTTGCAGATGCATGTGATATTTTGATACCAGTATACAATATTGGGTATAATATTTATACCCATTAACCAACTTTTCTTCATCCCCTGTGTCCCCCAACTTTTCCAGACTCTAATAGTCACCATGCTACTCTCTCCCTTATCAGATCCACTTTTTTAGTTCCCACACATGTTTTTCAAAAAACGGAGAGAGAGTTAATGTGGTTATAAGGCAGTAGTAGGGAAAAGGAGTCAAGATGGAGCAGAGGGCTAAAGATCAGCTGGATGGTTCATACCTTCAGAGTGAAATTTAGATTCAAAATTTTAGTTAAAGGCCTAATGTGATGCAATTTGTGTATTAAAAAGATTATTCTGGGGGCTGCTATGTGGAGACTGGATTAGATGGGTTGTTAGGAGATCCAAAAACTGTGCATTGTCCTAAAAGATAAGAATTGATAGTGCTTTGGTCTAGGCTCTAGGATGTTAGCAATGAGATGAGAAACTGACAATGGAGAAGAATTCTGATTGAAAATTCTAAATACAGTATCTGGTATTAGCTCACTAAATTAGTTTATCATATGTGATGCTAAGATCATAAGTTTGGTCTGAGAGATTATTCTGTAAGCTTTTTTATTCTGTGGTATCATATGTGCAGAAGAAGCCTAAGATAGATGGATATTCAGGAGACACTGGGTGTAATGGCATGGTTGGTTACATGGAGAATTTTCTCTACTGAAAGACAATTTCCCAGAACCTATTCATTATAAGTCCATGCAATCATTCATTTGACACTGGGGTTGGCAACTTTGCCTTACAGTGCCAGATAGTAAATATTTCAGACTTTGTGGGCCATCCAGTCTCTGCCACAACTACTTAGCTCACCATTGTAGCAACAAAGTAGCCTTAAACAATATGTAAATGAATGGGTGTGACTATGTCTTTATAAAACTTTATTTAAAAACAGAGAGGACCAAGGATTTTGTCCTAAGATTAAGGTTGGCCTACATCTGATTTCTCCTACGAATAGTGTACTTACCATTAACCAGACTTGTTTTAGTTCAGCCTATTATTATATTACACCTCATCTTGTACTTACATATATCTGGATCAAAATTAGTAAAGACCTTTCTAAAGGATAAAACTGAAATAAATAAATAATTTTAAGGAACAAAGTAATAGAGATGTTAAAATTTATTATGATTTTATCAATGGATCTAAAATGATTTATAAATAAAAATGTTTGTTCTCTATCTCAGCCTATTTGCCCTTGAAGACCCAAATATTTATTTTTGTGTGAATTCTCACCAGTTCTTCTATGTATCCTCTGATAGAATCATTTTACCTATTCTCTATGATTTCCTAGATTTTAGTTCGTAAATACGTTATAGCACTCATTGTATTTTATTACAAGTGTTCATTTATAGAACTGCTGTGTTCATCATGCTTCAAGTTTCCTGTGGGTGAGCACTATTTCCTATTCATTGGTCATATAGTTTTCATTTTAAAACAATGCTTATTAGATACCAATTGTGTATAGGTACCATTCTAAGTATTGAGGAAATAATGATAAATAACATAATATTTTATATTATAATAATGATACAAAACAAACAGGTAGTTTTTCTCACAGTAAAACAGATATTACACAAGGAAATCAATCTTTAGTATTACAGATTAAAAGATCTATCAAGAGAATAAAACAGATAACATAAAGAGTGTCCAAGATCTGGGACAAAGCATTTTACTCTCTTCTCCTGAAGAAAGTATTGCAATCAGCATCTGCAAAGGCCCTGAGATTAAACTGATTTTGACAAGTTATAGAAACAGAAGTAAGGGCATTATGGCTACAAAGTAGATGAGGAGTTGAGGAAAAGGGCAGGAACTGATAGTAGAGAACCTTACAGTCAAACTTGTGGCAAATTGTATTTTTCAAAACCACTACAGTAAACAGCCCAACTCACAGGCTCTTCCGAAACCCTGACACTTCTCCCATCAATAAATAGCACCAAATCCCTCCTGCTGGAGCCTAGATAGGTTTTTATGACTGCCTTGAGCAATAGAGTAATGCAGACGTGACATTCTGTAATTTTTTTTTGGTACTTTAAGTTCTGGGGTACTTGTACAGATCTTGCAGGATTGTTGCATAGGTACACACATACCATGGTGGTTTGCTGTTTCCATTCCCCTGTCACCTACATGAGGCATTTCTCCCAGTGTTATCCCTCCCCAACCTCCCCACCACCCACTGTCCCTCTCCTAGGCCCCCACCCCACAACAGACCCAAGTGTGTGAGGTTCCCTTCTCTGTGTACATGTGTTCTCATTGTTCAACACCTGCCTATGAGTGAGAACATGTGGTGTTTGGTTTTCTGTTCTTGTGCCAGTTTGCTGAGGATAACGGTTTCCAGATTCATCCATGTCCCTACAAAGGACACAAATTCATTGTTTTTTATGGCTGCATAGCATTCGATGATGTATATGTGCCACATTTTCTTTGTCCATTCTATCATTGATGGGCATTTGGGTTGGTTCCAGGTTTTTGCCATTGTAAACAGTGCCACAATGAACATATGTGTGCATGTGTCTTTATAATAGAATGATTTATAATCCTTTGGGTATATACCTAGTAATGGGACTACTGGGTCAAATGCAGTTTCTATTTCTAGATCCTTGAAGAATCGCCACACTGTCTTCCACAATGGTTGAATTAATTTATACTCCCACCAACAGTATAAAAGTGTTCCTATTTCTCCACATCCTCTCCAGCATCTGTGGTCTCCAGATTTTGTAATGATCTCCATTCTAACTGGCGTGAGATGGTATCTCAATGTGGTTTCGATTTGCATTTCTCTAATAACCAGTGATGATGAGCATTTTTTCATGTTTATTGGCCTCATAAATGTCTTCTTTTGAAAAGTGTTCATATCCGTTGCCCACTTTTGAATGGGTTTGTTTGATTTTTGTAAATCTTGTAATTTACAAAAATCTGCTTTAGTTCTTTGTAGATTCTGGATATTAGCCCTAAAACAAAGTAATATATTTTCTAGTAGGTTCTCTTTCAGGATGCTCACCCTTGTACCTCAGCCATCATAAAAAGAGGAAGCCAAGTTAAGAGTCTCAGGTTGAGAAGAACTGAGGCTTCTGGACTCCCACATATAACTGACCAGCATGCAATTGCTATTTTGGGGAGGGTAGACAACTGCAATGCATGAGTTAACTTCACTTTATAATCTGTGCC
Source organism: Cacajao melanocephalus (assembly GCA_963573385.1). Lineage (NCBI taxonomy): Eukaryota > Metazoa > Chordata > Mammalia > Primates > Pitheciidae > Cacajao > Cacajao melanocephalus. The sequence continues at coordinate 29,036 of CAUYLG010078336.1, read as the reverse complement.
TGGGACAAATGAAGTCCTTATTAAATCGATATTGATACTGATGGAATCCCACAGAAGGAAATGCAAGCCACAATGGCAGAACTGACTTTCTCTGAGTAAATGAGGTAGGTCATAAAACACTAATGACACTCAGCCATAATTTTTAAATGTACTTGCATTTACACATTTATCACTTCATTTATTATTTGTAATAGGTCTCATTTTTTAGAGAAGAGTTAGCAAAATTGATCAGAAGTTATAGAATTCCATGTAACTCATGTCTCCACACATCCATAGCCTCTATCATCGTGAATATCATTTTCTTTATTTTGCATTTTGAAAGATAAATTCATATTTGATCCATTGTTTCTTATATTTAAAAGTTGCCTTAAATTATTGAATATTTTATGCAATTCAAGTACATTTCTATTGAAACATGACATGCATAAAAAAACATAGACCATAATAAATGTACAGCTTGATGAATTTTCACAAAGAGAACACATCTGCAAAGCAAGTGTCTAGACTGAAAAATTAAATATTGCCACAGCCCAGCCATCCCCTCCATGCCACTCCTAATCACAACACCTATCCCCAAAATAATAGCTTATCTGACTTCTAACGTCATAGGTTAAATTTGCTTGATTTGAAATATTGAGTTAATGGAATCATACACAATGTATTCTGCTGATTTTCATCATACTATACTGTATAGATACATTTCATTAATTCTCATTATTATACAATATATTCTGTATGTATTTATCACAATTTACATACATAATTGTCTTGATGGATATTAGGGTTATTTCCAGCACTATGAAAAATTATTGCTACTGGGAACATACCTAGGAGTAGAACTGTGGGGTCATACACTGCATGTAGGCTGCATTTAAGAAAATATTTCCAGAGCAGTTGTATTAATTTTATTGATTTACACTCCCACCATTCAAGAGTGAGAATTCCTATTACTCCACATTCTCACCAATGCTTCCTGTTGCTAGTCTTTCTCATTTTAGCAATTCTGGTGAATATATAGTGGTATCTTATTTGCATTTCCAGATGACTAAAGCTGTTGAGCACATTTTCATATGTTTATTGTCCATTTGGATAGCCTCTTTTGTGAAATGTCTGTCAAGTCTGTCCAGATTTTCTATTAGATTGTTTACCTTCTTGTTATTGATTATAGAAAAAATATACATACATATTCATTCACTCCAGATGTGTCTTTCCTTACACACAAGTATTGAAAATATTTTCTCCCACTCTGTGTGTCATAATTTTTCACTCTCTTAATATTGTCTTTCAATTAGCAGAGTTTTTAAATTTAATATAATTAAATTACATCTTTTTCCTTTATAATTAGAGACTTTTGACATACTATCTAAGAAATGTTTGTCTACCTCCAGGTAGTAAAAATATTCTGCTGTATTTTCTCTGAGAAACCCTGGTTTTTATAGATGGAGTTTCACTCTGTCACCAGGGTGGAGTGCAGTGGTGATCTTGGCTCACTGCAATATCTGACTCCAGGGTTCAAGCAATTCCCCTGCCTCAGCCTCCCAAATAGTTGGAACTGCAAGGTGCACCACCATGACCTGCTAGTTTTTTGTATTTTAGTAGAGACGTTTTTTCACCATGTTGGCCAGAATGGTCTCGATCTCCTGACCTCGTGATCCACAGACCTCATGATCCACCCACCTTGGCCTCCCAAAATGCTGGGATTACTGGTCATTTTAATATCCTCTTTTATGAATTACAAAATGTTTCTCACCTCACCTGGCTGAGAAACATTTTATAATTTGATTCACAATCCATCTACTGTTGATTTTTATGTATCAATACCTATTTTTCTCATATGTAGATAAGATTTAAACTATACCCTTATATGAATGAAACCATATTTTATCTTTTTTTTGTGATTGATATTTTCCACTGGATCTAATGCTTATAAGATTAATTCATGTTGCTTTATCTAGTAATAGTGTATTCTTTCTCATAGCTATACAGTATCACGGTGTATCTATACTCTATCATTTATTTATACATTTTACTTAGCAATATATCTAGATAACTTTTAGTTATCCAATTATTATAAATTTTAATGTTGTGATCACTCTTTTCTGTTGGAGAACATATGTGTGTATCTCATTGAGTATATACCTAGGAGTCAAATTTATGGGTTAGATGTTACGCACATGTTTAGATTTAGTAGTACTGAAGAAGCATTTCTCAAACAGTTTATAATTTTATATCCCAAACAGCAATATATGAAAATTTGGGTTTTCTAATTCATCAGATCAGTTGGTTATATTTTTGTTCTTCTAGTGCTATGTTGTGATATTCCTTGTAATTTAATTTGCATTTCCCTGGTAACGGAACTAGTAGAGTGGAATAATTTCCTATATATTTACTGGTCATTTGAATATCCTCTTTTATGAAACACTTATTCAAAATAATTTTAAAAACTTGAAGGTTATTTTGAATTATTATCTTTAAAATCATTGAAGGGAGAAAATTCTACGAAATTATCTCCCTTTTTAATATTGTTTTTAAAGTACTTTTTATTTTTAAGATTTTAAAAATGTATTCTATATGCAAGTCCCTTGTGTAATGCATGGGTTGTAAACATATTCTCTTAGCCAACAGTTTGGTCATTTTCCTCTCTAATGGTATTTCTTTTTTTCTCATTATAAATTTTATTTTACAGTTTTTTTTTGCGTGGGTCCACAGTAAATGTTCATATTTATGCTGTGTATGCAATATTTTGATACAGGCATGTGTAATAATCACATCAAGGTAAATGGTATCCATCTCCTCAAGTATTTATCCTTTCTTTGTTTTACAAATAATCCAATTAAACTTTTAGTTATTTTTAAATGTACAATAAATTATTGCTGACTGTAGTCAGCCTGTTGTGCTGTCAGACATTAGATCTCATTCATTCTATTGAACTATATTTTTGTACCCATTAACCATCTCTACTCTCCCCAACACCACTACCCTTTCCAGCCTCTGGTAGCAATTTTTCCACTCTCTATCTCGATGAGTTCAATTGTTTTAATTTTTAGCTCCCACAAATAAGTGAGGACATGAAAAGTGTGTCTTTCTTTGCCTGGCTTATTTCATTTAACATAATTACCTCCAGTTTCATTCATGTTGTAAATGCCAGAATCTCATTATTTTATGGCAGACTAGTCCTCCGTTGTGTATATGTACCACCTGTTCTTTATCCATTTCTCTATTAATGACACTTGGATTGTTTTCAAATCTTGGCTATTGTTAATGGTGTTTGTTAATAAAATTTACAGAGACAATGTAGTCTAATTTTTTCATTTAAAAAAATTTTTATATAGCACTTTTGTCTAATGAAAAAAATCATTGTTAATCTCCAAGTTATGATTTATTTCTCTTTTCTTTTAAATATCCCACATATTAATAATGAATAAAAATCCAATATTATACTCTATAAGAGTCATGATAGGTTATAACAACAGGGTTTTGTCATGGATAATTATTAAAACATATTAAATGTGTGTGTTCCTCTATGCCAATCTTCTCAACCATGTTCTTTTTATTAATGAAATATCTTGAAAGTATCCACCCCTCCAAAGTTCCAAGAATAGGATACCTCTTATTTCATGGTTAGTATTTGATTAACTTTCTGATGATGTAAAAGTTTAAAGTTGCTGGAATGAACCAATTCTATAATTGCCATATTTATTTCTGAGATTTGTATTACCAAATAAGGACTATATATCTAAAACTGATGTCTGTGTAGTCAAGGGAATTGGGAAATAAAAGTTAAACTTTATTCATCAAGGTTTAGGAATTTTCTAACTCCTTCAAAGGTGTTTCATTCTCACTGATTAAGAATCCCCTGTTTGAAATGGTAAACTGTATTCAAGTGTGAGTTTGACAGAAAGTTTTAAAAGGCTCTTGTTCTTAATGACATGCACAGACAGATTCACATACAACAGATGCTTGGTCACTCACTCAAACTTCTGATCATTTTCCAACACTTCAGACTGAGTGATTTTGACTGCCATTTGTTCCAGACCAAAGATTTTAAGGCCAGAAGCAAAGGTCTTTTAAATTCCATGTGATTAATGTCCCTCAACAGTGTATTTGTCACTTCCAAAAACTCCACATGTTGTTCTCCAAGGCAAACCTACCCTGAACTGATCTGGAGAAGAAATGAGGCATGTTGAATAAGCACTATTAGATTTTAATGTGACTGAAACTCAATAATTCTCACTGCTGGAAATTAAACATTAAGTTCATGAAGCAGAGACAGGAGCTAAAATCTTACCTCATTTTTTTCTTAAGTCTTGGTTCACTAGGAAAGATGATGACACCAATGTCGATTTGATCAATGAATAATAAATAATGTGTTAGGTCATGTAGATGTCACATGTTAGAATGAACCCTGTTTCACAAAGTTTGCATACAATTCCTAAGAGAAATAAGATCAAATTTCTAACTTGGCAATGTTCTGAGAAAGGCAACCTATCATTTTTTTGTTTCTATTCCCCCACCCTCTTAGCGTTTCAAGTTTTCAATTCTATCCTTCTCAGCAAAATGAATTTTATAAGATTTTAAGCTTAATAACTCTTCTTACCTTAGAAATTTGCTTTTTACTGTGTGAGCTTCGACCTTGAAGTGAAAAGGAAGCTATTCATTCACCTTTAAACACCATAAAACTCATTATTACAAAATCCACTTTTGAGTCATGGTATTACTTGAACACAATTTATTTAGTGCTATGGCAAACGCAGGAAACAAGAATCAATCCCTTGGAACTCTTAAAACCCTTTTTGTTTTTAAGCTCATCTATTACATACTGTCAAAAGATAACAGAAAATACTTTTCTGTTGATATTATCAGACACTCAGGCTCTGGATGGAATAGAGAAAATCCCCCAGACAAGCAACATCCTACAGCAACATAATGTCAACCACAAATGTGTGCAACATATGTCATTTAACAATTTTTAGTAGACACATTAAACTCAAAATAGGTAAAATTAACTTTAGAAATATCTTTTACTTAGTCCAGTAATCAACATATTATCATTTCAATATGTAATCCATATCATTTGCTAACAAAATATCTACATTTTTGACTTGAAGTCTTTAAATCCAGTGTGTGTTTTAAGCTTTCAGCACATGTCAATTTGGACTAATCAAATTTCAAGTGTCCAGTGCCCACATGTGGTTGGTGGCTACCAAATTGAGCAGTACAGCTCTAGTACATTTGAATTTACTTTCCAAGATGGAAACACTTGGAATAAAACCTAATCTTTTATATCTGTCTTTACTTTGTACTTCTCTAATTGCTCTTTATGCTTTTCATTTATTTTTATTTTTTATTTTTAAGTAGAGATGGGGGTCTTGATATTTTGCCAGGCTGGTCTCCAACTCCTGGGCTCAAGGAATCCTCCTGCCTCAGCCTCCCAAAGTGCCAGGATTACAGGTATAAGCCACCATGGCCAGCTCCATTACTTTTATAGTCAATGGATTATCACTGCAGTCAATCCTTGTTTTATTTTCCCCCAAGCTAGTAAAAGAAATTACTAGAATTATAAAATTTTGATAGCAATGTATGAATCCCAAAAAAGACACTGAATTATTGATGATTATTGGCATCATTTTAATTTAAAACTTTCTTTTAATAGAAATTTTTGCCTTTAATATTTTTGTCTGGGATGAATCTTGTCTGCCAATTGCACATTATGTGAATGTAGGCAACTTATTTTGAATCTATAAGTTTCAACTTCCTCATTCCTAAAATTAATAAATAATACTTTTTATAAGATTGTTCAGAAAATTTAATGAGATCATGCTTATATAATTAGTACAGAAGCCTGACACATTATAATAGCTTACTATATACAAACAAACATGCTTGTTTAATAGGTATTTTTCATCATCTGGATAACACAAGCACATTTTCTTTGACTTTTTTATTTACCATGAGATGCAGAAAGGATATTATAAAGGTATTTAATTTAAAGATCTGATAAATAGAAACTGTTTTATTCAAAGTAGCCCTGTACTCAAATAGCAAGGCCTTACTGGCCTTCTTTAAGATAACTTTCCTCTCATTCAAAACACTCACATTATTTTTTCAACAATGATTTTTTTTTTTACTGATCTATACAAGCAGTTTAACTACATAAGATTTTAAAGTAACTTTTGATCCATCAACAGCTGATTACAGGATTACAGGAATACTTAAGTTTATTGTGCCTCACTTTATAGTGCTTCCAAATTCAAGGTTTGTGGTAACCCTGTGTCGAGAAAGTCTGTCATTACAGTTTTCCCAACCGCTTGTGCTGACTTTGTTTCTCTGCTGCAGATTTTGGTAATTCTTGAAATATTTCCAGTATTTCAAACTTTCACATTATCATTATATCTGTTGTGATGATCTGTGATCAGTGCTCTTTGATATTACTCTTGTAATTGAGGGTGCAACTGACAGTACCCATATAAAAAGGCAAACATTTCTTTCTCTCTCTATCTCTTTTTTTTTTAAATGGTGTTTAACTATGTTGTCCAGGCTGGAATATAGTGGCTTTTCACTGGCACGATCACAGAGCACTACAGCCTCAAACTCCTGGGCTCAAGTCATCCTCCTGCCTCAGCCTCCAGAGTAGCTGGGATCACCCGAATGAGCAACCATGCTTGGCAAGAAGACAAACTTAATCAATACACGTTGTGTGTTCTGACTCCTCTGTTGAAGCTGTTCTCCCATCTCTATGCCTCTCTTTGGGAGTCCCTGTTCCCTGAGATAAAACAACATTGAAAATAGATCAATTAGTAACCATACAATGGCTTTTGTGTCTTCAAGTAAAATAAAGAGTTGCATGTCCCGTTCTTTAAATCAAAAACTAGAAAATGATTAAGCTTAGTGAGGAAGGCATGTTGAAAACTGAGACAGGCTGAAAGCTAGACTTCATCAGCCCAAGAGTTAGCCAAGGTGTGAGTGCAACAGAAAGTTATTAAAGAAAATTAAAGGTGCTGCTTCAATGAACACACAAACAATAAGAAAGTGAAATGGCCTTATATCTCATATGGAGAAAATTTGAGTGGTCTGGATAGAAGATCAAACCAGACACATTTCCTTAAAAACCAAAGCCTAAACCAGAGCAAGACCCCAACTCTCTTCAATTCTATTAAGTCTGAGAGAGGCAAGAAAACTGGAGAAGAATAATTTGAAGCTAGTGGAGTCTAGTTAAAGAGGTTTAAGGAAAGGTGCTAACTCCATAACATAAAAGTGCAAGATGAGGCAATAAATACTGATGTGGAAGCTACAGAAAATTACCTAGAAGATTTTCTAGAAATAATTGATGAAGGTGACACACTAAACAACGGACTTAATGGTGACAAAATAGCCTTCTATTAGAAGATGCCATCTAGGTCATTCATAGCTAAAGAGGAGAAGTCAATTATTGGCTTCAAAGTTTCAAAGGACAGGCTAACGCTCTAGTTAGGAGCCAATGTAGCTGGTGACTTTAAATTGAAGCCAATGCTCATATACCAGTCTGAAAATACAAGAGCCCTTAAGAATTATGCTAAATTTACTCTGACTGTGCTTTATAAATAGCACAACAAAGCACATGTCTTCACAGCAGGGACTGCCATATATTTTATGATCACTGCTGAGGCCTACTGCTCAGAACAAATGATTTATTTCAAAAATACTAATGATCACTGATAATGCAAAGGGTCACCAAAGATAACTGACAGAGATGTACAAGAAGATTTATAGTTTTGTTTTGTTTTGTTTTTTGTGCTCCTAGAACATCATCCAATCTGCAGTCCACGGATCAAGGAGTAATTTTGGTTTCTGAGTCTTACGATTTAAGAAATACATTCTGTAATGGACCTGGGTAAAATAAATTGAAAACCTTCTAGAAAAGATTTGCCATTCTAGATGTCTAAGAACATTAATGATTCATGGGAGGAGATCAAAATATCAACATTAACAGAAGTTTGGAAGAAGTTGATTCCAACTCTCATGAATGACTTGAGGAGTTCATGACGTTAGTGGAGAAAATCACTGCAGATGTGGTGGAAATAGGAGAACTAAAATTGGAAGTGTGGCCAGAAGATGTCACTGAATTGCTGCAATCTCATGATAAAACTTTAACAGATAAGGAGGTGTTTCTCATGGATGAACAAAGAAATGGTTCCTCGAGATGGAATCTACTCCTGGTGAAGATGCTGTCAACATTGTTGAAATGATAACAAAGAAATTAGAATGTGCTATAAACTTAGTTAATAAAGCAGCAATAAGGTTTGAGAGGATTGACTTCAATTTTGAAAGAAGTTATACACTGGATAAAATACTACCAAACAGCATCGCATACTATAGAGAAATCTTTCATGACAGGAAGAGTCAAGTGATGTGGCAAGCCTCATTGTTGTCATATTTTACCAGCCTTCAGCAGCTACCACCCTGATCAGTGAGCACTCACAGACGCAAGACCATCCACCAGCAAAATAATTACAACTCTCTGAAGACTCAGACGATCATTAGTAATCTTTAGAAATAAAGATCTTTTAAGTTAAGATATACTTTAAAATATATATATAATGCTATTGCACACTTAATAGACTGCAGTATAGTGTAAACATTACTTCTACATACACTGGAAAACCAAAAAGTTCATATGACTTGCTTAATGCAATATTCAGTTTACTCTGGTGGTCTGGAACCGAGTCCATAATATCTTCAAGATATACCTGTATAATGTTAAGTACAATTTTGCTCTTGTGGTTTTTACTAAAAGAGAATTAACTTTATTTAAAATGCATGTAAGTTCCCAATTAATCAAAATATCAATTAATTGGAATCCTTTCCCAATTATGTTAGGGAGATGAGAGAGTGCAATTCCATCTATTTCATTTATATTTCACAAAAATTATTTGTGCAACTTTTTCTAATTTTGTTTTTATCACCACGTACTTACCAGATACATTCTCCACACAGCACCCAGTCACCTTTCCAAAAACATAAGTCAGATCCAATGATTTACATATCAGAAACCTTACATTATATTCAGAATGCAACCCAAACTCTCTAAAAGGCACCACTGAGTAGATAGTATTCTATTGAATAGCCACACTGGCCTTTCTTTCCTTTGAAATCTTTATCCTCAATTGATCACCTCTGCCTGGAATATCCTGCTCCCTCTTAATGATCAGTGCTTATTTTAAATGTCACCTCTTCAGAGCAATTTTCTCTGAACAAATTACCTAAAGAAACAACCTAATTAAAACCTTAATTATCCTCTCTCTCATCCCATCATTCTCTATCTTATTATTGTCTTCTACATGACAACTCTCACAATCTGAGATGATCATATTTATGTATTTCTTTGTTTATTTAAGGTCCTCTTCTTGGCCAATAAAATATGAATCCTTGAGGGGAAGGAGCACATCTATTCTATTTCCTAATGAATCCCCATACTTAGAAAGCTACCAGGCAACATAATACTTGTTCAATGAATGTTTTTGAAAAAAAAATAAACAAATTTCATACAAGAGAAAAGATTTTGCCTTGCTTTATGTGTTTTTGAGTCCTTTAATTCTAGTAGGCTTAACCTGAAAGGCATATCTCAATGGATTTACATAAGAGGAGAGCTTCGGGTAAATATATCATCCATACAACTTATTTTTCCTTAAACTTAGCAAACATCCAGCTAAAAATATAAGGCAGCATTATTTTTCTTTGCACGTTTTGTGCATAAATGTTTTTTAGGCATTTGTGGGGAGGAGCAATGACTTATGCTAAAATAGAACTTAGATATTTCACAGCTGTCTTTCAAAATTAAATAATAACTCATTAACACTGTATTGTTTTGGCTAATTTCTAATTGCTACTTATTTATGAAATATAACAGTAAATTTAAGGCATAAAATTAAATTTACATATATAAGCACATCTTTTCACATACAAAAGAAGGTAGAGAGAAAAGAACACTGGTGAAGTGAAAAATGTCTTTCTTAAAAAAATGAGAGAATTATAAAAGTTACATGCTACTATGGGGGAACTGTAAGGCTCAAAATACTTACCAAATACAATGCTAAACTGTTCTGTCTTTAGAGTATCTGTTCTCAGAAGCAAAATCACTCTTAGACATTGACAGCCCTTTAAATGGGACTTAGAAGTAAAAAGATGCTACATTAGTTTACCATATTGTAATAGACACTATAGTAAAAACCTCTCTTGGGACAAGAGGGTCTCTCTTTGTCCTTTTTTATTTTCCTAACTTATATTTAATGAGACATTCATGGAGTGCTAACCACAGTGCCAAGGAAAAGATTAGCAAAAGGTTTATATACAAAGATTTCCTCCCTTTGTGTATGTAAATTGAAGGAAAGAACTAACCATTCAAGCATTCATTTCAGTTATATGAAACAAAGAATAGGTTAGAAGGATAAACAATGATTAATGAGAATGCCATCAGCCAAAAAAGTAAAGGTTTTATTTTAACATGAAATTGCTGGAAACTTGCAAAATAAAAGTATATCTCTTAAGAAAACGACATTTTGTCACTGCACATGAACTTGCTATAAATTTATCTTAAAAGCAGATCCCAAAGTATATTTCTCTAAATCTATGCGTACAGATCATAGATATTCGTGGAATATTTATGAAAATCATATTTTAGAAAACTTACACATTAAAATTTATTTTCTTCTTTTACGTGGGTTGGTTAGAGTGATTATTCTTTAATCTTCCAAGCCAGGGTTCAGGCATCCTGAAGACTTAACTCTAGGTTCTGTTTGCAATTACAGAGCCAAGGACAAAGCACTTGGTCTTTGTTTTACTGAAGTTCTTAGGGCTTCCACTATGGGAATATTTATTGATTCATACCCTTATATTATTTCAAACACAAAACACCTTTGGAAAGAGTTAAAAATTAATCTAATTTTTGCAATAATCTTCAGAGGCATTTTGAACTGTAGCAATGCAGTACCGTGGCTAAGCACATGGGACTTATGGTCCCACAAACTGAAACTGGAATCACATCTCCGCCGCAAACAGCTGTACAATTATGTTTAGGATCATTAAATTAAGTTGTCAGTTGTGTCAATAAAAATGGGGTTAATACATGAACCTAATCTGAAGTTGGTTGAAGGCATTCAAAAGATCAACTGCTTGAAGTAGTGAGAAAAACATCTGGCATAAAGGAGGAATTCCATAAATTGTAGCTTTTCCAAGGGAAAAAGGAATCACTGAAGTGTAGCATGCATGGAGAGATATGCAAAAATATACACATCTGAATTTTCACAGAAGGCATTCATTAATAATCTTATCCTTGCTGGTATTACCATATCTGTTGTTGAAATTTGTAGGAATGGCTTCTAGATTATATGCTCTTTTGTGTCTGGCTTCTTTCATTGACCATGATGCTTGTGATACATGCTCACGTTGTTCCAACTAGTGATAGTTGGGCTTTTTAAATTCTCACTGTTACATAATATTCATTTGTATGTTTATACCACCATTTTATTATTCATTATGCTATTAATGGAACTCTTATTTTCCGTTCCAATTGCTCATGAGAAATTGTTAGTTTTCTATGGTATATATTCCTTGAAGATAAGATATAATCTCTTCTTTGCCACATCTCATATAGCTGCCTATTCCTATCTATTCTCTCTGCCATCATACCAACATTAATCCTGTTTTCCTTGCCTCCAGCCTCTCTGTGTTTAAATTCATTCTGTCTTAGTTCTTCTCAGTGTAGGTGAATAATGTGTACACACGGACATAAGGTATAAAACAATAGACACTGGATACTTCGAAGGAGGGGAGGTTGGAAGGGGAGTGAGGAGCGAGAAATAACTTAATGTGTACAATATACACTATTCAAGTGATAGGTACACCAAAAGCCCAGACTTCACCACTACTCAGTATATCCATGAAACAAAACTGCACTTGTGCTCTCTAAATCTCTACAAATAGAAAAGAAAGAAAAATAATTGAGGGTTATGTTTAAATTGAATGTGAGAACAATGTTGTAAAAAGCATACAAATTAATACTGCCATTTTACAGATGAAGAAAACTGAGTCTCAGTTAGGTTAGGCCACTGGCATAATTCCTCAGATCTAGTAAGACACGGAATAGAAGCCCAAACCAGTTTGCTGGCTCCAGAAACAGTCATCTTTTCAGTTTTATGAAACTAATATTACCTGAATTAGGTATAACTTGCTTCCTGGTTATTCCAGAAGGTGTTGCCTTCAGTCCTGCCTCATTGCTTTTTCCCATGAGGTGGCTTTTGCCTAGCGTGCCTCTCATCATCAGAGAACTAATCTCTGATCTTGTCATGATCTGTCTCGAAGTCTTTACGGACCACAGTGTCCCCATGGGTCTCTCTCTGTGGCTTGTCTTCCTCAGGAGAACTGGTTTTAAATATTATCCTAAATCCCGTTCTGTTTATAACTTTGGACTTCATGAGTGGCTGTGATAGAGCTGAATAGTCAGTGATCGATTTCTAAATCTTTCTTGTTTTTACAATATTGGTTTTGCCTTTATATCCTGAAACTTTGGACCACACTTATTATTCTGAGTTATAACTCAATAAAGCTGACTTGAAACTCTTATGACTCTCACCTTTCCATTTTTTAAGCCCACAGTAGCAATACGGAAGGGGGAGCAGGGAAGTGCTGGGAAGGGAAGGGCAGATCCCTGGCGAGGGTTTCACATGCTGGACCTGTGCCAATAGACCTAAGTGAGGACACACGCTCCTGCCTTGGTGCTCAAATATTGCATTTCCCAAGAACGCCCTGGCCTGCCACGACCCCATCCTGTGCCTGTAAAACCCTCTGAGACCCTAGCAGATAGACATACAGGTGGCTCAACATCGAGAGCAATGCACCGACAGGCACCGGCACCATGGCAGGTCACAGACTGGCAGACAGAAACTGAAGGAGGAGAGTTTGGCTGGGGCAGTTGGAGGAGAGACCAGGCCACTGAGCAGCCGGACTCCAGGGGGAAACCTTCCCACTCCATCCCCTTCTGACTTCCCGGAGATATGTCCACTCAATAAAACCTTGCACTCATTCTCTAAGCCCAGGTGTGATCCGATTCTTCCAGTACACCAAGGCAAAAACCCAGGATACAGAAAGCCCTCTGGCCTGTGACAAGGTAGAGGGTCTAATGAGCTGGTTAACACAAGCTGCCTACAGACAGTAAAACTAGAAGAGCAAAACTGAAAGAGCACCCTGTAACACACATCCATTGGGGCTTCAGGAGCTGTAAACATTCACCCTACACAATGCCATGGGGGTCAGAGCCCCACAGCCTGCCTGTCTGTATGCTCCCTAGAAGTTCGCCCAGTGGGGCACTGAAGAAGGGAGCCACACACCCACTGCATGCCCTGTGAGGGGGACAAAGGGATTTTCCCATTTCAGTAACAATAATATTATACTGTGTTATCAATTTGGGATAGATAGGTATAGAACTGTATACAGATGATTATTCATTTAAGTTGTAACAAACTTCAATATTTACCCCCAGAAAAGATCCAGCCCTTCATTTCCAGTGTTTTACTTTTATTTTGACAATTACACAGCCCCGTTGGCCACTATTTAACACTGATAATGATAACTTATCAGTATAATAAGTGGTTAGTCTCTTATTCAGTTTGCCCACAGAATGAAAATTTAACTTGCATTTGCATTAAGAGTTAACAGCCAAGTTAATTGTTAATAATTTGAGTTATTACATTAAGTATAATTTGTTGATGGCAATTTGAAAGCAAAGCAGCACTATGACAACTTAGAGGTGAGATCCAGAAAGTTGTTTGCATACAATTATTAAATGCATCATTCTTTTAGCCAATCTATTTTGGTTGGGGTCATTATTATTAATAACAATCTGACATAGTGACTAAAATAACATATCTCACTGGTTTAGGCAAAGGCATACATGATTTCTGACTGTCTGAAGGGTATTTTTTGGTTAGACTAATGTTCCTGCATGCTTTAGATTATTCCTTAATTATTAGAAGTTATAGAATTTCTTACATTAATTGATAATACTTTGGATTTTAAAATAGAAATGTCAACAGTCATAAGATTATATACTAGAGAAAGATTTATCAAAATTTAGTATCTACAGAGCGGAAATTCATTACGTGCTAGCTTTTCCCCGTCATTTACCCATAGAATAAACAATATGAAAATAAAAATATCATAGTCAGACTTTTATATTTAAGAATCCAGGGACTGAGTATGGTGGCTTATGCCTGTAATGCCTGCATTTTGAGAAACAGAAGGAAGAAGGATCACTTGAAACCAGGAGTTCTAAACCAGTTTGGCCAACATAGAATCCTTCTCTACAAAAAATTAGCTGGGTGTGGTAGTGCACACTTGTAGTCTCAGCTGCTCAGTATGCTGAGGTAGGAAGATCCCTTGAACCCAGGCAGTTGAGTCTGCAGTGAGCCATATGCATGCCATTGTACTCCAATCTAGGCGACAGAGACCTTATCTCCTAAAATAATAACAATCCAGAAGGTAGAATCCCAGCACCACCACTTGTTAGCACAACACATTAGAAAAGCCTGGAAACATAATGGTGAGCCAAGTTTATAAAAAGACCTTGAGCTTTTAAAAGAATTAGAAATGGGATGAATCAGGCACACAGTTCACAGAGATTTAGAGCAGAAGACAGGGAACCATGGTAGGGTCTCAAACACAGAAGACAAGCATCAACATTACTTAACTAAGCTACAAGGAAGACTTTGGAGACCAGAATGAAGCAGAAACTTAATTATTAGAATCAATATTCTTTGCTAGGTGGAGCTAAGGCAAGATGAAGATATTGGATGAAGCCAGTATGAGACACACTGCCTTGCCCACTCCTCTAGACGTGAAGACTGGCAGTGGTATAACAGGGGGCTTTAGGAGCTTTTTATACTGCACATTTTTGGGTGTTTTTCTCTTTGGCTTGCAATTATACCATAAAGCCAGGTATTAGGCAGAGGCTCCATGGGAAAGGAGACATGGTTCATTTCAAAGTTTCCTCTCAGACAGATTAACACCACAGTTATTTAAAATCTTCTTTCTTTGCTTTACCCCAGCCATTACTGTATCTACTAAAGCAATCTCTTCCAAAGACTTCACCTCACCTAAAGATCACTCAGCTCTGTATCTGTGGATTCTGGCCACTTTTTTTAAAATTCAGAAAAGCAACTGTTTTCAGGTTTTTAAAAAAGTACCTCTTTTCATGAATCACTTAAAACAAGAACAGCCTTGTGATGAGTGAGACATTCAGAGATCTAGCCCTAGCCAGAGCTCAGTTTTCTTGTACTTAGCTTTGAATCAAACTGATCTCATGCCTAGAAAGTGACCTGAGTGCTACCTGAATATAACATAGGAAAGAAATCCATGTTTCGAAGGAAAGCATACATTAATTACAGCATACCCTTCGGCATGTCCTCATTCTCATTCTACAGGAGTCATAAAAACTTATGTAAATGGAATCTCTCTAAATTCCCAAGAAAATTTAAAAAGTTTGATTTCTAATGCATTCAATGTGCTGAATTAAGAAAGTATATTTAAAGAAAGCAATTCCAAATTCACATAATTTAAGTAAATCTTTGGCAAATTAATTAACAAATTTGTTTCAATAAAACAACTATATCTTCTCAGATCTGTCAATGTCAAATATAATACAAGCTTTTTTCAATATTCTATTTTTTTTTTCCTTTAGTTTGGGACCCACTCCTTTAACACATTTTTTTAAATAATACATTATAATTTTATGTATTTATGGGGTTCAATTTGACATTTTGATACATACAAATGTTGCATAATGATCAATTCAAGGTAGTTAGCATCACCATTTCCTCATGCATTTATCATTTCTTTGTGTTGAAGACATTGAAAAGCCTCTCTTGTAGCTACTTGGTAATATACAATACATTACTGTTAACCCATCATCATCCTACTATGCAAAATAATACCGGAACTTATTCCTCCTGTCTAATTGTAACTTTGTACCTGTGGACTAAACTCATCCCATCCTCTCCTCTTTCCTCCTCTCTTCAGCCTCTGGTAACCACTGTTCCCCTCTCTGCTTCTATGATATTAACTCTTTCTTTTTTTTGGATTCCACATGAGTGAGATCATGAGTCATTAGACTTTCTGCACCTGGCTTAAATTAATATTTTGCAGGTCCATCCATGTTTGTCTCAAATGACAAGATTTTATGAGGTTTATGGTGAAATGGAATTTAACTGTGCATATATACCACATTTTCTTTAGCCATTCATTCATTTTTGGACACTTGGGTTGATTACAAGTCTTGGCTCTTGTAAACAGTGATGCAATAAACATGGTAGTGACCTCACTTTGACATACTGAATTCACACCCAGTAGTGGGAGTGCTAGATTATGTGGTAGCTCCATTTTTAATTTTTTGAGGCATGTCCATGGATATGTTTTTCTAAATGTATACAGACTTTCTGATAAAAAATAAGTTAAATAATTCCTACTTAATGTTTTAAGATCATAAAACATTTAAGTTTGTGTTTAACTAAATTAATTTCGACAAACTATTTCAGTAGTAACTGTATTTTATAGTATGTTACCTTGCACGTAATTTCTAAAATCTTCAAGTAACTTAAAGCCTTGAACAAATATTAAATTAATTGAAAATCATTAGCTGCTCAGATTATTTCTTAGTAAGGCTAGAATACTAGGACATAGATTATTAAGTATCATGCATCATTTTAGGTTTATGTTTTTTCTTCCTTCTTCTTTTTTTTTGAGATGGAGTCTCCCACTCTTGCCCAGGCTGGAGTGCAACGGCATGATCTCCACTTACTGCAACCTCCGCCTCCCCGGTTCAAGCGATTCTCCTGCTTTAGCCTCCCAAGTAGCTAGGATTACAGGTGCCTGCCACCACACCGGGCTAATTTTTTGTAGTTTTAGTGGAGAAAGGGTTTACCTATGTTGGCCAGGATGGTCTTGAACTCCTAACCTCATGATCTGCCAGCCTCAGCTTCCCAAAGTACTGGGATTACAGGCGTGAGTCACCGTGTCCAGCCTCCTCCTATTTTTATATGCTACAAAGAAGCATCTTTGGGTCTATTAACAAGTTTGGGTTTTTTTCTGTGTTGCTATGTCTGCCATTTTGAAAAGTTGTGTAAGAGTATTTAGCATGTTGGTGGTTGTGGAAATTTGTGTTATATGTATCTATGAGCTCTGTGAATCTGCTGAAATGTGAGTATGTGACATAAGAGGTCTCAATTATCCACATCATCTTTTCCCTTGAACAAAGCAATCATTAATACGGTGGATTTTGTCTTTTCATTTTGTTCTCCAAATATCTTTTACACTCTTCAAACTTACTGAGAATCTCCAAAGCACTTTTTTGTATGTTTAGGTGTGTTATAATTAATAATATTTACCATATTAAAAATTGAAAGTAAAACTTTGTTAAATGCTTACTTACTGATTCATCTAAAGATATGAATAAATGCATTCTGGTGGTAATAACATCTTACCAATATTATAAAGTTTTTGACCTCACAGACCTCCTGAGATGTGAGTTCTGTTCCAGAGTATGAAAGAACAAAATGAAAAGGTGAAACCGGAAATTTAATTTTATTTGCCATCATTTACTATGTGAGTCTGAAAAGTTATGAAGTGTGTTAAAATCTCAACAAATTTGCTCATTTTTGATGGGCTTGTTTCCTTGGTTTGCCATTTACTGCCTTAACATATAATATCAAGTGCAATTCTCTTTTTATGTGTAAACTGCAAATATAGCAACAATTCTGTGTCTTACTGGAATAATTTTATCTGCTTTATATTAACTTTATTATTTAAGAAAATAAAGCTTCAATTATGAAAGATTATTTACGATTACATTACCTTCTATTTTTAAGTGCTTTATTTTCTCTTTCAAATGTGTTGTAAATTATCATTTATTAGGTATTCATGGTTCTGAGCTAAATTTTCAAGTTTCCTGACAAATTTGATTTTGGCTTTTCAGTTTGAATCTTTAACGTAAAATGGAATAAAATAACATTTTCAGAATATCTCTTACGCCTAAAACTGTCTTTGAGATTTCCCAAAGGTATCTTGAAACATCATAAAGCTCTAGGAATAATTAGTTATTTGACATATTATGATTTATGAGTTTCACTGAAAGAATTGCCAGATAAACACACTGCTCCACCTTCCAATGGTTACATTTTTATCATTAAAATAACTGTAGTCATGCACCCCATAATGATGTTTCAGTCAAGTATGAACCACATATTTGACATTGGTTCCATAAGATTAAAATACTGTACTTTTGGTTGGGAGCAGTGGCTCATGCCTGTAATCCCAGCACTTTAGGAAGCCAATGTGGGCAGATCCCTTGAGGTTGGGAGTTTGAGACCAGCCAGGCCAACATGCTGAAACTCTGTCTCTAGTAAAAATACAAAAAAACTGTCTCTACTAAAAGTACTTAGCAGGTATGGTGGTGAGCACCTGTAATCCCAGCTACTTGGGAGACTGAGGCAGGAGAATCACTCAAGCCTGGGAGGTGGAGACTGCAGTTAGCTGAGATCGTGCCACTGCACTCCAGCCTGAGTGACAGAGTGAGACTCTGTCTCAAAATAAAATAAAATAAAAATTAATAAAATAGTTTACTTTTACCATACCTTTCCCACATTTAGATATGTTTAGAAACACAAATACTTAGCATGTGTTACAATTGCCTGTAGTACTCAGTACAGTAACATACCATCCAGTTTTGGAGCTTAGGAGCTATAGGCTATATACTACCAAAAAGGAGTATAACAGGTACTACCAACAATTGTTTCTTTGAAAACTAGATTTTTGAGTATAGGCTTCCAATTTCTGATGGTATCCCTGAGACAACTTTAATACCATGTGTAGATACTGAGCAAGAATTTTCTGCAGTTGAAAAGCAGAGAGGTTTCATGAGACTACTAATCCAAGACCCAGTGGAACCAGAATTAATTATATAGGACTGAATAAATGGATGACTGATGACTGTAGCTTTATTTCTTATATTGCTGGCATTTTAATATATATTACATATATCTTCTCTATATAAATATATATAGAACATATATATATAAAAACATACAGGAAATACATGTAAATATATATATAAGACACATATATGCAAATATCCTTTGTTATCTGTTAGACACACATACAAACATATAAACTTTGTTATTGTGCTGTTTGTAAATCATAACAATTTCACCATTTAATGAGACAGGTGAGACAGGTAAGCTGAAGTGAAATTTTTAAATGATACATTTTCCCTGACATCCAGAAATCCAGAAACTCTAAATGAGTCTCCTTCCTATTCCTGGCAGTGTAGTTATTTGCATAAGTTCATTAAAAATTTGTCTTTCTTCTTTTCAGGATACAATTGGAAAGTTGGTTATGCAACCCAAACTTGCCAGAATGTCATATAAAAAAATGATGCTCTTTTATTCAGGTTTGACCATGCCACTTCTAAGACAATTTAGGAGCCCTTTCTTACAAAGCCCTTCTGGAAACAATAGCCTGGTATCTCACTTACAGGATCCAGACTTATAGGTGGTAACAAAAGTCACTCCCAGATAGTCCAGGAAATGGCATATTTTGGGGAACTTGAAAAGAGAAGAACTTGCCAAAATTTATATTATTTGTAAGTGAAATCTAGTGGAGGTAATTTCTTGGGCTTCTCTTCCTAGCTTCAGGATGGCAATAGAAGAATAAAAAAGTCCAGTCTGAGAGTCCATACCAATATATCCAGGAGGCAACTTAAGAAGGCCTGTATAGAAAGTTAGCACTCTTTCTGCTCTTATGTAAACAATCAGGTCACAACTAATGAGACTGGTAGCCTTATTATGTGACCAAATAAAAACATCATTCTATGAGGGTTTTGTTTCTTTGATTTTGTTTTTATTACAAGGGGAGAGACTACAGGAAAAAATCTGAGCTGCAGTGAAAACTACACTGCCTGAAGCAAATCTTTCTGTGTTATCTGATTCCATTTTTCTGAGAGCTATCATGGAACTTTGTAAATTATAAATAACTGGTAACAGTGCAGAATAATTCTTCAGAAAGGAAAGGAAGACCTGAGTGCCATGTCAGGTATTCCCACCTAGAGAACTGAAAACAAAGATTTTCCTCCCACTAATTCAGAACACAGGTCCTAGCATACCCAGACTTCTGATTTTCTCTTTTGGGAGTATGTGACCTTCAGTGTTCCTACTATCCCTAGTCCAGTCTGGTTGGACAGGGCCTGGGCTCTGCTTAAAGGCTGACATTGCTGTGTTTCAGGGGAATTTGCTCTCATTTCCCTGTTCTCTTAGGGCGGTTCTGTGGCAACAGATGCCAGATCCTTTGTCTGGATTTACTTTTTCAAAGAGCCTGTCTCTTCTGGAGCAGGAACTGAGATGTCTTTCTCAGCAGGGTCTCTCTTCTGGGAAGATGGCTTGCCTTCACTCTGGCAAGGGAGGTTCCCAACCCTGCATCCCCTTCTGGAGGCTCTCCTTATTTGAAGTCTTGTTTTTCTGCTTTTTTGGTCTGTATTTGGGTGCTGACTCTTTCCTAGAAACTGAAACTCAGGAGATCCCTTCTCCTTTCACTTCAGTGTGCCCCTCTGCCCTCCAGGTCTCCAGTTCAGTCACCCTATGCCAGATTTCGTCTTTGGCACAGGGTGTGAGGTTGGAAATGTTGTTTGCTCTCTTTTCAGTGTGATATGCCTCTGCATGCCCATGGCCAGTATCACAGTGAGAACATCTCAAGGCTGTCTAGCCTTCCCCACCCCAATGTGTGAGTTAGCAAGAGCACTACCCAGGGTGGGTAGTACCAACTTTTGCAATCACCCATTCACCATGATCTTAATGGTTTGTTCTAAGGAACTGGGAAACCTTGACTATGGAGTCTACTCCTGAACCAAGGGTGTCTGAGAAGGGAAAGGTGACCTGGTAAAGTGGCTATGACTCAGCATCTCTCATCTGATACAATTATATAAATTTAAGAACTCTGATAAGCCTTTTATTTCTTCTACATACAGTCATACATTAATGAGGTCTAGCTTTACTCCTGGGAATTCTTGGCTTTTATGTCAATTTTCAAGGTCTTCAAAGACTGGAGTTTTTCAAGAATTTTTCACTTATTTCTAAATCTTCACATTCTTAGGGTTTTTTCTGTTCTCCACTCCAGTCCATATAATCTGGCCTTGCCTTGGATCAACCCAGATGTAGAACTCACTCCCAACTTGAATTTTATCCAGCATAATCAACCTTCGCAAAAAACATGAAAGAGAGAAATATCCTGTATGAAATATACCGTAAGAATGACAAAGTGGGAGAGAGGTGCTAGCACACCCATGGATACACAGACCAATGGAGCAGAATTAGGCACCCAGAAATAAGCCATTGAGTTTACAGACAATTGATTTTCAATAAACATGCTAAGAAAACACAGTGGAGAAAGGACAGTCTCTTTAATAAATAAAACTGGATATTCATATGCAGAAAAATAAAATTTGACCCTTATCTCTCACCATATTAAAAGAACCTAAAAATGGATTAAAGACTTAAACATAAGACCAAAAACTATGAAACTGCTAGAAGAAAACTTAGAGGATAAACTTTATAATGTTGGCCTAGGTGATGATTTTCTGGATATTACCCCAAAATCACAAGCAACAAAAGTAAAAATAGATGAGGTTATATCAAGCTAAAAAGATTTTGCACAGCAACAAAAACAATCAACAGAGTGAAGAGACAACCTACAGAATGAGATCAAATGTTTGTAAACTCTACATTTCATAAAAGGTTAATATCTAAAATATCTAAGAAACTCAAACACATCAACAGCACAGAAATAGGTAACCAAGTTTTAAAAACAAACAAAAGACCTAAATAGATATTTCTCAAAAGAAAACATACAAATAGCCAACAGGTATATAAAAAAATACTTAACGTCACTAATCATTGGTGAAATGGAACTCAAAACCACAATTAAATATTACCTTACCTCCTTGTAATGGCTGTTATCAAAAAGTCAAAAACTAGCAAATGTTGACAAGGATATGAAAAAAGGGAACTCTAAAACATTGCTGGTGGAATTGAAAATAAGTACAGTCATTATAAAAAACAATGTGGAGTGTCCTCAAAAAAGTAAAAGTAGAACTACCTTATGATCCAGCATCCCCACTATCATTATGTTGAAAATAAATCTGCACTCTCATGTTTATCACAGCACTATTCACAATAGTCAAGATATGAAATCAACCTAAATGTCTATTGATGGATAAAAGGATAAAGAAAATGTGGTGCATATACACAATGGAATACTATTCAGCCATACAAAGAACAAAATCTTGTCATTTGCAACAACATGGATGAACCTGAATGAAATATGTTAAGTGAAATATGCCAGATACAGAAAGACAAGTACTGTGTGATCTCATGCCAATGTGAAATCTACGTTGGTATCATAGAAGTAGAGAGTACAGTGGAGTTGCCAGAGGCTGAGATGGTTTGCAAGGAGGAGGAATTGAAGAAATGTTTGTCAAAGGATGTATATTTATAGGTAAATAAGAGAAATGAAAGATATTGTAGAGCATTGTGACTATAGTGAATCACAATATATTGTTTTCTTAAAAAGTACTGAGATAATGAATGTTAAGTGTTCTCATCACAAAACAAAAAAGATTCTACATACCATAATGACATTTAGTAGTCAGCTAGATTTAACAATCCTACAGTGCATATATGCTTTAAAACAACATGTTGTATCAACAAGTACAATCTTATATCTCAATATAAAATAAACAAACTTAAAAAAGATTATACTTGCAATTATTATGTGTGCATGTGTGTGGAAGTACATATGTGTGGTACCTGTACATCTAGGAGGGCAATCATGCATGTTCTTCTCCTTTACTTTTTATGCTTTGGTAAGAAGCATTTGACAATGAACAATAACTATTTTGCAAAAATAAGCCTGGGTTCTCTGCAATCATGGTCTATGTGGCATTTGAGGACCCTGAGGAAAGGGTTCAAGGACACATGGTTTATTTGGGAGGTGACCCCAGAGGGACTGGTAGAGGAGCAATAGTCCCCACTGTGATGAAGCTGGGAGTGAAGTGTGGCAAATGTGACTCAGGGCCATCCCACAGGAGGGATCACTGGCTGGGGGCTGCTTCTACGGGTGTTAACACTCTGGCCCTTCAAGGGACCTGGGGAGAGAAGGCTCTGGCAGCCAGAGAGAATCCTCAGGGAGTGGAAAGCCAGTTGTCTATGACAGTCATAATGCCTGAGTGAGTATGGGCAGGAAGCTTCAAATCAGCTTCAAGTTCTCTGACATGTACTCAGAATGGTGTGTGCACCATCACTGCTTCCTGCGGTCTTTACTGTGTTTCAGAGGTTTCAATTGTGTTTCTCTCACTGCTTCCCTCATCCAGCCACCCCTGAGTGTTGGGGCTGCTCATGACTTCCAGACAGAAATCCTCTAGAAAAGGAGGAATCCTCTGAGGCCAGTTTGCGGGGGCAGATGAACCTCAGGTTCCCCTGTGCAGCATTCATTTGTGCTTGCCTACACAGAGGTATCTGGCTTCTAGAAAACCCCTCAGTTTGTATTAGGGGATGCTCTTCCCCAATCAAACAGTTTCAGTTTATGTGAATCAGGATGGACATATACACATTTAAATCAAGACAGACTAAATAACAGCAGGTTAAGTCCTAAGGTCTTTGTTAAGAATACCAGAAAATGTACTCACCTTTTTTGCCCTGGAATTAAAGTTGGAAAGATTTTCCCCCAGTACCTCTGTCTTCCATTGTGTGACAATAGGGAGAGGTCTTCTCTGGGAATGGGTCAGGTCAATACAGTGAAGAGATCTGAATTCAAGAGGGAAGTAAAGTCCTGAACCATCATTTGGGAGTGGGAATATTTTTCCACCCTGGCCTAGGAACCGGACCTAGCTCTCTATTATCAGGACATCCAGAAATAAATTAGTTGGAGTAAAACTTTTGGTTTTAAATTCAGAAGTTTCCTAAACGCAACATTTAATGACAGGTTATTATAATTTAGGAAGTAATAGTAACAAACTATTGAAGGCATTTTCAAAAATAGGGAAATCTTTAAGAACCAGAAAATGGGGTTACCTTAGGTGAATTTCTTAAGTTTCAGTGTGTCAGTTTTCTCAATATTAAATTGAAATAAAATCCTGTATGTACCTTATAGAAGGACTGTGAGGGTTAAGTAACCTAATAAACATTTTGCAAAATCTTGGCACATGGTATTATTATGTTGATAAGGCCTGCAGCTATGTCTGGTATTCATTTGTGTAACCACTAAAAATCTAGTGCCAACTAGACTTTATTCACATAGCAAGATGTTAACAAATAAACCCTGGTTGAATGAACAGATGGAGGAAAGTAGGCATAATATTCAAAATATTTAACAACAAGATGGCTGACTAGACACAGGTAGCATGTGCCTCCTACATGCAGAGAAACCAGAATAGTAAGTAATTGTCTAGGACAGAATGCTAGGATTCACCAGAGAAGAGATGGGAAGCACAAGAAGTAAATAAGGAGAGAGTTTGAGGCAGCTTCCCCACATGGGGGCTGGCTGAGATCTGAGAGAGGCTCCTGGACATGGGGAAACAGAAAGAGAGAAACCCCCAGGCCTGAGAAATGGGCTTTTACCATCTTGGCTATGGGAGAAACTCTTGACTTACTAGGCCCTTGAACCTTACATGTGGAGTTGCCTAAAGATTACACAGAGACATTGCTCCAAAAAGGGAGCCCATATAAAATCTCTCAGGCTTTCAAGCCTGGTATGTAGTCTCAGCTGAGAGGCATTTTGAAAGCCTGGATGCTAGGGATTTTCAGACACAGCAGCGGCCACCGTGATGCTCCAGGGAGAAACCAGGCACTGCCACACACCCCTGGAGGGTTCCTGCCGCCCTGCTGCAAGCTTCTATTGAGAATGAGATGTAAGAGCCTGCATCTCTTACAGCTTCTCACTCATGTTGTTTGCTTGGAAGATGCCCTTCACTATCTGGTCCAGGGCCAAGGTGCCATTTTAAGAGTTTAACATTAGAGTGCACCTCTCCTTTGTTCTGAATTCAGGCTGATTCACCTGTAGCTGCTCCAGTCAAGGAGGGACAAGGAAACCAGGCTATTTTATGCATATCTAGGACAAATTCCACTGCCCTGCAATAGGTTGCTGTGAGATTGCAGATGCGAGTGAACTGCACTCCTCACAGCTTTTGCTAATGCAAATTGCCTGGCAGGGGCCCCATTGTCCCAGGTCACAAGCCCATGGTTGGAACCATTTTGAATTTAATGATGGGCTGTGTGGCACCCTCAGGCCAAGTCTGAGGTGATGCACCTGGAGCCACTACCCAACTTGGGGAGAAATAGGGAAGACCAAGATCTCTTATGCACAATTAGGACAATATTTACTTCCCTGTGATAGTAAGTATAAGACTGAGAACTAGCCTAATCCATCGCAGCCTCAAACAGAACAAACACAAACCACTTGGGTCTCAGTAGTTGCTCCACTACCACTACTGCCATCACCCACACCACTCCAACTGTCCAAGGGCCTAAGAACCCCCCTACAAGCTTTGTCCACTACTCCATCTTACTCTAAGCAAGCCACCAGGAAACCCAAGAATCAGCCGTCCAGAACCTACTAATACTGAAGCCAGTGTAAGCTGCTCTGGGACCTAAAAACAGGCACATTCATCCTATTGCTGCTACCACTGGGGCCCAAAGACTGGTTCAGTTTGCATCTCAAGTTCTCAGTTACACTTCATCACAGCCATGAATAATAACTGTACCCTAAGTCACTGATGAAATCACAGAGATTATTCACCCTGTGTATTACTGAGGAAGTCATATGAACATCACACTACTGCAGGCACTCAAAATCAAAGTCAAATATCTTAGTCAACAACATACATATATCCTTATGAAAAAACTCTCCAGTACGAAAACAATTTCAAACAACTGGAACAAGCAACTGCTATGTCAGATGCACGTATATCAAAGGAAGGCCATAGGAAACATGAAAAAGCAGAAAAATATGATGCCAGCAAAGGACCACAACAACTGTCCAGCAACAGATTCCATTCAGAAAGTATTCCTTGAAACATCAGGTAAAGTAATTCAAATATTGATTTTTTTAAAAAGGAATGTTAGAGAGATGCAAGAGAAATCTGAAAACCAGCACAAATAAATGAGGAAATCAATTAAGTATATGGGAATGAGATATTTACCAAGGAGATGGATATCTTTTAAAAATTAAGCAACAGTTCTGGAAATAAAAAGTTCATTGAGGGAAATATAAAATACATTTGAAAACTTCCATAATAGACTAGACCAAGCAGAAGAAAAAAAATCTCAGAACTGAAAGACAAGTCGTCCAAAATAATAAGTCAGAAAAAAATAAGAAAATAATTTAAAAGCATAAAGTATTTGAGCCATCTGGGGCTAATAAAGTGACCAAACTTTACAGATTTTTGGTATTCCTGGGAAGAAAAAGAAATAAGATATTTCAGAAAACATAAGTAAAAAAATAATTGATGAAAACTTCTTAAGTCTATCAAGAGAGTTAGACACCAACATAAAAAAGACCCAGTGAGTCCCAGGAAAATATACTGCAAAAACGACTTCACCACAGCATATTATATTTAGAATGTCTAAAGTCAAAGTGAAAGAAATTTTAAAATACCAAGAGTGAAACATGTAGTCACTTATAAAGAAAACCCCATCAGATTAATGGCAGACTTTTCAGCAGAAACTTTACAGGCCAGAGGAGAATGGGATGGCATATTTACAGTGTTGAAAGGAAGAAACAAACAAAAACCGTCAGCCAAGAATTTTGTATCCTTTCAGAATAAGGTTGATAAATGAAAGAGTAATAAAGTATTTCCTGGACAAACAAATGTGGAGAGAATTTGTCACCACTGGGCCAGATGTATAGGAAATGTTCAAACAGGTCTTTAAAATGGAAACAAAGTTAAATATTCACTATGGCAAAACACATAGAAATACAAAATACACAGTTCATATAAAACAATCACACAAAGAAGACAAAGAAATCAAATGGGAACATGATAGAATTTCGTCAAAGCACAAAGATAAAAAGACAGAGAAAAAGAAAAATATAAATATAAAATAACATGAAAACAAACAATATAACAAGAACAAAGTCTCATATGTCAATATTAACTGTGAATGTAAATGGACGAAATGCTCCACTGAAGAGATACAGTTAGGCAGAATGTATTTAAACAACCATGATCCAAAGATATGCTGCCTACAAGAAAAATCACCTGACCTACAGAAACATATAGATTGAAAGTAAAGAAGTGGAAAAATATATTCCATGAAAATGAAAACCAAAAGCAAGCAGAAATAGCTATACTTGTACCAGACAAAATAAACTTTAAAAAAAGAACAGTAAAAAAAAAGACAAAGAATGTCATTAGATAATGTTAAAAAGATCAATTCATTAAGAGTATATATACATATATATACTTATATATATATGTATATATATAGTTTTTTATATATATTTAAAAAATCATGAAATACTACTCAGACATTAAAAAAATGACATCATACCCTTTGCAGCAACATAGATGGAACTGATGGCCAGTATTCCAAGTGAAACCACTCAGAAACAGAAATCAAATACTACAAGTTTTAGCTTACAAATGGGAGCCAAACAACAGGTACACATGGACATACAGAATGTAATAACACTTGGAGATTATAAAACATGGGAGAGTAAGGGGGTGGTGAGTATAGAAGGACTATCTATTGTATACAAACTTCATTAGTTGGGTGATGAGTACACCAAAAGCCCAGCCTTCACCACTATGCAATATATGCATGTAAGAAATCTGCACTTGTACCCCAAATGTGTAAACATTTTTTTAAATTAACAACTTGTGTGGTATCTGCACCAGCAACAGACACTGTACAGTCATAAGCAACCAGTATAGTACTGTTTGTGTACATACCTACTGAATATGAACTAGAATAAATGTGAAAACAAATATTAAAATGCAAATTATAGGTGAATTGTTCCATATATAATACATACAGTTATATAAAATATATACAGTTTAGAACTCACACATTTCTCTAAAATTGGGCCATCTTTAATTTTACTTTCAGAGGTGCATACATGGGGCGATACTGCCCACTGGTTATCGTTTCATGAAAAATAAATTTGGTCAGGCATGGTGGCTCATGCTTATAATCTCAGTATTTTGAGAGGCTAACGTGGGAGGATCACTTGAGATCAGGAGTTTGAGACCAGCCTGGCCAACATGGTGAAACCCCGTCTCTACTAAAAATATAATAAATTAGCAAGGCGTGATGGCACACACCTGTAGTCTCAGTTACTTGGGAGGCTGAGGCAGGAGAATCACTTGAGCCTAGGAGGTGAAGGTTGTAGTGAGCCAAGATCATGCCACTGCACTACAGCTTGGGTGACAGAGCAAGACTCCATCTCAAAAAATAAATAAAAAAAAAACAAAAAAATAAATAAAAGTTACCAGAATACATTTCCTTGATTAAATGACTTTTTTTTTTGAAAGAAAGAGAGAGTAAAGAAGAAAGAAAGAAAGAATGAAAGAAAGAAAAATAAAAGAATGTAAGAGAGAAAGAAAGAGGAAGAGAAAGAGGGAGAGAGAACAGGATTCTTGTTCTATTGCCCAGGCTAGAATGCAGTCTTCATGACTTTTTATACAGACTTCTGTGCTACTGAGAAAAAAAATCATGACTTGACATTCCCTTGAATGGTATATATTACAAGCAGTTCCTTGTCTGTGCTCTATAATTCTGGTGCTAAAAGGATGCTTTGAGACTATATGCTAGGCATATGCATAATAATTCACAGAAGTAATCTGTTTGAAGAGTCCCTCAATATGTGCTGTGTGATTTTACTATTCTTTATTAATCATGACCCCTTTGATAAATGCAATATTTAATGTATTCCTTCATCCACCAAGCCTAAGATTGAATATTACTGAG
>CAUYLG010078330.1:0-10098 GCA_963573385.1 Cacajao melanocephalus | reverse complement strand
CTGCGGTGGCTCATGCCTGTATTCCCAGCACTTTGGGAGACTGAGGCGGGCAGATCTCTTGAGCCCAGGAGTTTGAGACCAGCCTGGACAACATGGCAAAACCCTGTCTCTACCAAAAAAAAAAAAAAAAAAAAATTAGCTTGGTATGGTGGCATGTACCTCTAGTCCCAGCTACTTGGGAGACTAAGGTAGGAGGATCACTTGAGCCCAGGAGGTGGAGGCTGCACTGGGTCATAATCACGCCATTGCACTCCAGCCTGGGTGAGAGAGTGAGGCCCTGTCTCAAATGAAACAAACAACAAGAACAAAAAACAATATAAGCCAAACAGAAACTGGAAAGCGAAAACTTGGAGAAGGGAATAAAATCCATTATGACTGTAATGCATATTTTTACTTGTTAACACCTAGATTTAGCATTAGTAACTTCTTTGAATCAGTTTATTGAATCAATTTCACTGCCAGGAAGAGCCTTGGGAAGAGTAAAAGCTTCAAGAAAGAGTACAGAAAGTAGAGTTTTCCGAAGATAATCCCATTCTCTGTGATGCTGCCCAGTGTTGACTCTGACTAGAACCGTGTTAGCAGCACAGGAGAACAATCTAGAATAAGTCATGGACTTAGTGATTGAATTTATCACGTGTGAGATGGGTGTGATGGTGCACAACTTTAGCTCCAGCTCCTTGAGATGCTGAGGTGGAGGGAATCTCTCGAGCCCAGAAGTTCAGGGCCAGCCTGGGTAGCATAGCGAGAGCCTATCTTTAAAAATATTTTCTAATTTTTTATTATTTCTGTACTGAGACTGAGTCTCACTCTGTTGCCCAGGCTGGAGTGGAGTAGCATGATCTTGGCTCACTGTAACCTCCGCCTCCTGGATTCAAGTGATTCCCGTGCCTCAGTCTCCTGAGTAGCTGGTATTACAGGAGGATGCCATGACTCCCAGCTAATCTTTGTATTTTTTTTAGTAGAGATGGGGTTTCACCATGTTGGCCAGGCTGGTCTTGAACTTCTGACCTCAACCGATTCACCTGCCTCGGCCTCCCAAAGTGCTGTGATTACAGGCATGAGCCACTGTGCCTGGCCTTATTTATTTATTTCATTATTTATTTTTTTTGAGACTGGGTCTCACTCCAGTTACCCAGGTGAGATTTGCCCAGGGTGGAGTGCAGTGGTGTGATCCTGGTTCACTGCAGCTTTGACCTCCTGGGCTCAGGTGATTCTTCCACCTCAGCCTCCCGGGTAGCTGGGACTACAAGCACATGCCACCATACCCGGCCAATTATTTTTCTATTTTTAGTAGAGAAGGGGTTTTGCTGGTCTCAAATTCCTGGATTCAAGCAACCCACTTGCCCCGGCCTCCCAAAGTGCTGGGATTAAAGGTGTGAGTCACTTCATCGGGCCAATTGATTTATATATTTTTGAGACAGGGTCTCACTGTGTCACCCAGGCTGGAGTGTAGTGGCGCAATCACAGCTCACTGCAGCCTTGACTTCCCAGGCTTGGGGGATTCTCCCATGTCACACTCCCAGGTAGCTGGGACCACAGGTGCATGCCACCACACCTGGTTAACTTTTTGATTTTTTGCAGAGACAGTGTCTTGCCATATTGCCCAGGCTGGTCTCCAACTGCTGGGTTCAGGCGATCTACCTGCCTGGGCCTCCCGAAGTGCTAAGATTCCAAGCATGGATAATTCATAGCCCAGATGGATTTTTTAAATATCTACATTATCTATTATTCCTATATAGGCTAAATTAATAAAATACTACTTGGCAAAGTTTCAAAATAACTTTTTGTGTAGGTGAGAAGAGAGCTATTTTCTTGAGGGGTTTGTGGATAGATCTTGGATGAAGACTATCCCTAGACAGGTGTAGTGGCTTGTGCTTCTAATCCCAGCACTTTGGGAGGCCACGATGGGAGGATTGCTTTAGCCCAGGAGTTCAAAAGCAACCTGGGCAACACAGTAAGGTGCCATCTAAAAAAATAAAAAGGATTATTTTTAGAAGGATAAGGAACCAGGTAATTCATTTAGTATGCTACTGCTACATTTCCATGTAGAAAAAAATAAGCATGTTCTTTTTTTTTTTTTTCTTTAGATGGAGTCTTGCTCTGTCACCCAGGCTGGAGTGCAGTGGCACAATCTCAGCTCACTGCAACCTTCGCCTCCCGGGTTCAAGTGATTCTCCTGTCTTAGCCTCCCAAGTAACTGGGACTACAGGTATGCACCACCACGCCTGGCTAATTTTTTTTTTTTTTATATATATTTTAGTCCTTTTTTTCACCATGTTGGTCAAGTTGGTCTCACACTCTTGACCTCAAACAATCCACCTGCCTCAGTCTCCCAAAGTGTTGGGATTACAGTTGTGAGCCACTGTGCCTGACCATAAATAAGTACATTCTTAAAAGAGAAAGAAACAATTAAGCTAGGGAAAGGAGCAAAGAGCCACTGACTGTCTTGTCAAGTCATGCGCTGATGACATACACAAAGCTCTGGTCTATTTTTAGTGTTAGCTTTGGGCCATTTACAGGATTTCTCTAACCTGATTACAGCCCTAGGAGTTGGACCCAGTGAAAACATGTCTCATCACAAGCTAGGATGGTTATTTGGTTACAGGCTCAGAAGCAGTGGACAAAACTCCCCATTGCAGAGGAAGCTTGGGGGTCGTAACATCCTGGCATTCTCCAGGGGGCGGGTCCCCTGGCTCTCAGATGCACGACCTTGTGCCTGTGCATGTGGGCAGGAAGGTCCCCTGTTGCTCACCTGTGTTCGTTTATTATTATTGTCCACAAAACCTTTGTAAGGACAAATAAAATAAAACACACTGGACTAACTTAAAACAAATATTCATGTTGAATGGGATTTTTTTTGGTGAATGTTCAGGATCAGCTGTCTTAGTTCCAAATGGGAAAATAACGCTCCCTGAATACTTGGGGAGGAGAATGTGAGGGACAATTGGAATATACAAGCTAAAGCTCACACAACTGCCAAGTCTTCATAAGAATGGATTCATTAGGCCAGGCTCGGCGGCTCACACCTATAATCCCAGCACTTTGGGAGGCCGAGGTGGGCAGAATGCCTTAGGTCAGGCGTTCAAGACCAGTCTGGCCAACACGGTGAAAGCCTGTCTCTACTAAAAATACAAAAACATTAGCTGGGCAGGGTGGCATGCACCTGTAATCCCAGCTACTCGGGAGGCCGAGGCAGGGGAATTGTTTGAATTAGGGAGGTGGAGGTTGCAGTGAGCCAAGATTGTGCCACTGTACTCCAGCCTGGGCGACAGAGCGAGACTCTGTCTCAAAAAAAAAAAAATGGATTAATTGATTTATTCACTTATTCTTGCAACCAATAATTATTAAGCAAACACTAAATGCTGGACACGCTGCTCACTGCTGGGGAGACAATTCGGAAGACTTCATTTCTGTTCTCAGTGAGTCTGACAGTGGAGGAGAGGAAAAGGGGCACAGCCAGCAGGAGACAAATACTTCTGAAACATGGCAAGATATTACGTGACCATAGATTAGCATCACGAGCAACCCGATCTAGATGAGAGATTCTAGAAAGGCTTTTCCAAGAAAGTTACATGTAAGCCCAGAGCTGAAAAGTGAGTCAAGGTTAGCCAAGAAAAGAGCAGGTGGCAAGAAGGATGGGGGAGCTGTTCTAGGGGAAGAAACGGGGTAATACCTAAATTGAAATAGGGCTCAATATATGGAATGAGTGGGAAGTTAACGTTAATATGCAGACTTTGTGAGCCCTTACTAAGTGCCACATTTTATGCTAGGAGCTATATCTGCATTGTCACACTTAATCTTTTGTAGCGCCTCTGCAAAATATATTTTATTTTCAGATGAAGAAATAAAAGGCGTAGAATAATTAAATGGGTCAGGTGTAGTGGCTCACGCCTATAGCCCCAACACTTTGGGAAGCCAAAACAGGCAGATCGTTTGAACTCAGGAGTTTGATACCAGTCTGGGCAACATGGTGAAATCCAGTCTCTACAGATAATACAAAACCTAGCTGGATGTGGTGGCACACATCCATGATTTCAGCTACTTGGAGGCTGAAGTGGGAGGATTGCTTGAGCCCAGGAGGTGGCAGTGAGCCAAGATCGTGCCACTGCACTCCAGCCTGGGAAACAGAGTGAGGTAAGTAGAAGAATTAAAACCAAGATTTAAGTCTAGATTGTGCTTTTAGCATTTCAAAGGGAGAAAGAGAGAGGAAAGGAAGAGTAACAGATGGTGGGAGTTCTTAATCTCTTTTTTTTGTTGTTGAGATGGAGTCTCACTCTGTGGCCCAGGCTGGAGTGCAGTGGCACGATCTTGGCTCAGTACAATCTCCACCTCCCAGGTTCAAGTGATTCTCTTGCCTCAGCCTCCCGAGTAGCTGGGATTACAAGCATGTGCCACTATGCCCAGATAATTTTTGTGTTTTTATTAGAGACGGGGTTTCACTATGTTGGTCAGGCTGGTCTTGAACTCCTGAACTCCTGATTTGCGCACCTCAGCCTCCCAAAGCACTGGGATTACAGGCGTGAGCCACCGCAACCAACCAGAGAGGTCTTAATCTCAAACAATATCAGCTCTTTTTTCTCAGGCTCCATCATGCATGGATTCTGTCCAGCCACATGGGAAGTCCATCTATTGGAGTCTGGGACTCCAGTAGCTGATGTAAAAACAGAGACTTCTGTGCTCCTTTCTCTAGACCACTGTCTTAGTTCAAGTTGCTGTGACGGAACACCATAGACTGGGTGGCTTACACAACAGAAATGTATTTCTCACAGTTCTGGAGGCTAGAAGTCCAGGAACAGGGTGGCAGCACATCTGGTGAGGGCTCTCTAACTGGTTCACATACAGCCAGTCCATCCCTTGAGCCCAGGAGTTGGAGACCAGCCTGGGCAACATAGACAGACTCTGTCTCTACAGAAGAATTTAAAAATTAGCCAGGCGTGGTGGTGCACACCGGTAGTCCCAGCTGTGCAAGAGGCTGAGGCAGAAGGATTGCTTGCATCTGGAAGGCTGACACTGTAGTGAGCTGTGGTTGCTCCACTGCATTCCAGTGTTGATGACAGAGCGAGATCCTGTCTCCAAAAAAGCGAAAAATAAAAACCCAAGAAATGAGGTGTGTGATATCTGAAGTTGTCCGTCAAGTCAGGGCACTTGAGTAGCTTCATTTTTCTGAGCTATGAGTTTCCAGTAACTTAGAGTAAGGGCTGGTTGAGCAGAGAAACACTGCCCAATGGATAAAAGGGCTCTATGGAAACTATAAAACAGTGAGAGAGATGAGGGTCTGACCGCACCATCATTTATCCAGAAAACCTTCATCCCTGTTTGGTCTGCAATGATGAGGTCCCAAAGGAAACTCCAAGAGGCATCCTTGCTGTTGGCTGTGTGTGAGTAGCACTATCCTCAAACTTGTTCCTAACTTTAATGGTCTGCAAGCTCTTTTTATTATCTGACGAAAGCCGTAGACGCCATTTCCCAGAAAAAGGTAGCACATACAAAATTCAGTGTATTAGTCCATTCTAACGCTTCTAATAAAGACATACCCAAGACTGGGTAATTTATAAAGGAAAGAGGTTTAATTGACTCACAGTTCCACGTGGCTAGAGAGGCCTCACAATCATGGTGGAAGAGCAAGGGATGTCTTACATGGCAGCAGGCAAGAAAGAGCTTGTGCAGGGGAACTCCCCTTTATAAAGCCTGCAGATCTCGTGAGACTTCCTCAGTAACACGAGAACAGTACAGGAAAGAGGAGACCCCATGATTCAATTATCTCCCACTGTGCCCCTCCCATGACGTGGGAATTGTGGGAACTATAATTCAGGATGATATTTGGGTGGGGACACAGCCAAACCATACCACTCTGCACAAAATTTGGGGGCATGTAGTCTTATCCATATACCAGAGGTTAAGCACACTGGGGTTTTATACGTTATGATGAGTAAGGAAGCTAGGATATGTAATGACTGCCTCTGAAAGGATTCCTCTTGGACACTGGAACATCTAGGTTCAAACAAGACTGTTATGGCCAGGCACGGTGGCTCACGCCTGTAATCCCAGCACTTTGGGAGGCTGAGGCAGGCAGATCACCTGAGGTCGGGAGTTCAAGACCAGCCTGACCAACATGGAGAAACCCTGTCTCCACTAAAAATACAAAATCAGCCAGATGTCGGGGTGCATGCCTGTAATCCCAGATACTCAGAAAGCTGAGGCAGGAGAATCGCTTGAACCTGGGAGGCGGAGATTGCAGTGAGCCGAGATCACGCCCCCTGAACTCCAGCCTGGGCAACAAGAGTGAAACTCCACCTCAAAGAAAAAACAAAACAAAACAAATAAGACTGTTAATGGTGGAGGGAGTCTAGGGTGTCTAGGTTCTTGGCATCTTGAACAAAGAATTAGAGAAAATGCACAAACAGAGCAAGGAAGGAATGAAGGGTTTTATTGAAAATGAAAGTAAACTCTGCAGTCTGGAAGCAGGCCTGAGCATAGGGGCTCAAAGGTCCTGTTACAGGGTTTTGTTTTTTTTTTTTTAAATACCCTCTATTTGGGGTAGGCCGTATGTAAATGAAGAGAATGAATTAAAGTTACAAAGTCATTTACTGGGTGTATGCCCTATGGAGAGGATATTTCCTGTTATAGCTGAAGTGTGAACCAGCCTTATATTCCCTGCCTCCAGACCCTATTTTCATGCCTCAAGATGAGGGGAAAATAATCCCTCAATCACTCAGTCACGGGATTCAGCAAACGTGATTGATCTTTCTGTTATGCTTAATTGGGAGGTTGTAGTTAAGTTCTATGGGGAAAGGTGATGTGATTTAAATGATATTCTTTTGCTGTGATGCTCATTCTCAGTACAACCTAGTGGAATAGCTTTGGAGAATAGCGGAGAGAGACAGCCCTCAATGGTTATGCTTACTTACATTACGTCACTTCTCATGAGAACAATAGTGAGACACTTCAAAAAGTTTACAGCTGCTAACCCTGTATGAATTTAAAACCTAAAAATGAAATAGAAAGCCTAGAAGTCTAGTCCCAATTCCTGCAATTGTCTTAATACTAAAGGGAAAGAAACATGACCAGTAAATTAACTTTTGTTCTTCCCACGATTGATTCTGAAACAGCAATGTCCTTAAAAGCTGTGAACATCAGTAGCCTGACAAAGGCCAGCGCTGGAGCTGTACCCAGTGTTGCCTATTTTAATTGAAATTCTTATTTAGCAACAGCCTGAGGTCATAAGTCATCATGAGTTGCTTTCAGAGCAGGACCTGGGACCGTACAAGCCTCTAGGGCAGCACTGAGTGTCTATGCGGTTGTGATCACAGGACACAGCACTCTTTTCAGAGAGCTTTTAGGAAACAGAACTTTCATAAAACATGAGATAAAAACATAGTGATCTGACACAGCACCTCCTAGAAAATTGTAACATACCCAAACACATCCTTATCCAAAAGAGCTATCTGGCATAGTCTAAGTGCTTGTAGATTTCAGTTTTTCTTTTGAAAAAATATTGAGTGAGGCCGGGTGCAGTGGCTCACATCCGTAATCCCAACACTTTGGGAGGCCAAGGTGAGCAGGTTGCCTGAGGTCAGGAGTTTGAGACCAGCCTGGCCCATATGGTGAAATCCTGTCTCTACTAAAAATACAAAAATAAGCCAGACCTGGTGGTGTGCATCCGTAATCCCAGCTACCCCAGAGGCTGAGGCAGGAGAATTGGTAGAGCCTGGGAGGTGGAGGCTGCAGTGAGCCGAGATCACACCACTGCACTCCAGCCTGGGCAATACAGTGAGACTGTCTCAGTAATAATAATAATAATAATGATAAAATATTGAATGAAAAAGTGTATCACATTTCTTGGGTTCTCTATCCACAGTGGTGGGATACTGTATGCTATACCTGTGTGTGTAATATATGTGGTGATTTATCAACTCTGAGCAGTTGTTAATTTGCAAGTGAGGCTGTTAAAAAACTGTGGAATTCATGAGAAATCTATATAGGCACTTAACATACTACCAAATAAGTAGAAGTCTTGGTAGGTTCTCTTCAGGGTTTCTCTCTTGACTAACTTGTTTAATGACAAACCTCGGGGCTGATATAATATCTGAGTGACAGATATTATTAGTGGGTCCCTTGGGTCAGCTACATGATTTTTTGTGATTTCAGAAGGGCATCTTTCCATCCAAGGGATGTCTTCATAGACAGAAACTTACTTTGCTTTTTGACAGGAAGCAGTTTCTCATTTAGTCTTTGGTTTTTTTGTCAATTTCCAAAAAGGTCGATTAAAATCACTGCTGAAGTTGGAGGCCAAGCTCAGTGAAGTGATGGACGGGAAATGACCATCTGATACCACATCTATTTCCCAGAAGCCATTAGTTGTTAACAAAGTTAACATAGATAAGAATTTAGCAGTTTTTTTGAGTCAGCAGAACTGAATGGATCCTATTACTAAAAATTTGAACAGTTTTATCTTAGAAATAATTTGGCCGGGTGCGATGGCTGATGCCTTGGTCCCAGTACTTTGGGAGGCTAAGGTGGGAGGATCACTTGAGGCCAGGAGTTTGAGGCCAGGAGTTTGAGACCAGCCTGGGCAACATAGTGAAAGCCCACCTCTACAAAAAAATACAAAAATTAGCCAGCGTGGTGATGTGTGCTTGTAGTCCCAGCTACATACTCGGAAGGCTGAGGGTGGAAGGATAACTTGAGCCTGGGAGATGGAGGCTGCAGTGAGTTGTGATCACCCCACTGCACTCCAGGCTGGAAGACAGTGTGAGATCCTCTCTCAAAAAAAAGAAAAAAAAAAAAAAAGAAAGAATTCACATAGAAAATTCACCTAAGGCCAGACTGGGTGACTCACTCCTGTAATCCCAGCACTTTGGGAGGCCAAGACGGGTGGATCATCTGTGGTCAGGAGTTGAAGATCAGCCTGGCCAACATGGTAAAACCCCATCTGTACTAAAAATATAAAATTAGCCGAATGCGCTGGTACACGTCTGTAATGCCAGTTACTCTGGAGGCTGAGGCTGGAACCCGGAAGGCAAAGGTTGCGGTGAGCTGAGATCGAGTCACTCCACTTCAGACTGGGTGACAGAGCAAGACTTCGTCTTAAAAAAAAATTCACCTACTTTAAGTGTACAATTTCATGTTTTTGTAATGTATTCATAGGCCTGTGCATTAAATATATGAATATATTTAATATTTTCATGTTTTTAATATATTCATAAGCAACACAATCCATGTCTAGAACATTTGTGTCCCTTTCCTGAAAACCCTGTGCCCATTTGTAGTCACCTCCCGTTCCTGCCTTGGGCTACCTCATCTTTGTAAATATTTTCCCCAAACATCCTAGTTTTTTAAACTTATTTTTATTAAGCGTAGTAAAGAGTGTGCAAAGTTTATTGTAGTACGTTGTAAACACTAGTGAAGGAACACAAGGCTGTGGTATATAATTTACACAGATCTTTCACTTAGCAAATAGTAATGGAATGACTGTTACGTGCCAGACGCTGTTCTGAGGCTTAGCATATAGTTATTAACCAAATAGACACAGCTATTGCCCCTGTAGAACATACATTCTAGTCAGTGGGGAGGGGACTGCTATTAAACATGTTAAACATAAAAACATATAATATGTTACATGGCAGCAGGGCACAGTGGCTCACGCCTGTAATCCCACACTTTGGGAGGCCGAGGTGGGCTGATCACTTGAGGTCAGGAGTTCGAGACCACCCTGGCCAACATGGTGAAACCTTGTCTCTACTAAAAATACAAAAATTAGTTGGGCGTGGTGGCGTGCACCTGTAGTCTCAGCTGCTTCGGTGACCAAGGCAGGAGAATCACTTGAACCTGGAGACAGAGGTTTCAGTGAGCCAAGATCATGCCCCTACACTCCAGCCTGGGTGACAGAGTGAGACTCTGTCTAAAAAAAATTTTTTTAATTAAAAAATTAAAAAAAAATAAATAATTACATGCTGATAAGTGCTATAGAAAAGCTAATTAGGGAAGGGGACTGATGAGTGTTTTCGTTTTGTGAATACTGACATACTGGTATGAAAAATTTATGTGAAAGAAGTTATGTTGGAGATTTTCAAAGAGCAATATTAAAAGAAACTTAAG
>CAUYLG010078328.1:0-26527 GCA_963573385.1 Cacajao melanocephalus | reverse complement strand
GCACAATTATTGGCATAAAAGAGGTTTTTAATACCCATTTTTAGACTGCATTCTAGCCTGGGCAAAAGAACAAGAATCCCATTCTCTCTCCCTCTTTCTCTTCCTCTTTCTTTCTCTCTTACATTCTTTTTTCTTTCTTTCTTTCACTCTTTCTTTCCTCTCTTTTTCTTTCTTTCAAAAATAAAAAAATAAAAATAAATATAAATAAATAAATAAATAAATTGTATGTTTGGATCAAAATATCACATGAACTTCATAAACATGTACAACTACTATGCATCTATTAAATGAACAAAAAAGTTAAAAAGGGAAGCTAGAGGAAAGTTTGTTGCATTAAGAAAATAAGAATATATATTGGCCAATGGTAGCGAAAATATATTGTCAATATGATACTGATAATTTTTTTAAGAAATAAATGTATTCTAAGAATAGCTAACCCTGTACATCTTTCTTTCTTCCTGAGATGTGTTAGAATATAATTTAAAAGTAAAGAAGTAAAATCATGACTGTCATACAAATATAAAAAGTATATGTCAAAGATTAAATCATTAATTAATAAGGAAACAAATACAATGTTACAATTGATTCAATGAAAAATTTAAAAAGCACACATCAGAAATATTAAAATAAATTTACATGATCTTGCTAAATCATTATACATAAAAGGTGATCATTGCATTCCACTGGACACAATTCATTTGTATTTCTGTGGAGAAAAATCATTTGTAATATTTTCAGTGTTTTATAATTTACAAAATTATAAAGTAGCTCAAAGACAATGAAAGCTAAAAGGGTACACTAGACAGGAATTGCAGTATTATATTTTGCTCATTTCAAAGTTTATAATTATTCTTGATAGAGGTTGTCATGTGATAATGTGAAGTGTTTGTGCTCCTGCAGTTATTATGTGACCAAAACAAGTAACATTGCCTACTGACTAAAGAAAAACGAAAAGACTGGATGGGCCAGGCTTCCTGCTAAGACATGTATTAAGTGTCTGCATTATTTATTATTAGGTGATTTTTCTTCTACTTCAACTGGTGAACAGTACTGTTTTATTTTTAATGATACATGTAAACAGAGATTGAAGAGGAGATGCTTCACACCTTTTGTGGAATATGGTGTTGCTTCAATGCTTGGAGGCCTGTGGGTGGCACTTCAATAGATTTTGGATTTGTGAGCTTGAGAAACAGCACCCTTAGGGCTGATATAGCTCAGCCCTGATGGACAACGAATAACCGGGAATGGGAGGCACCTTGAAGAGTTTTCAAAGGAGGAGATAGCAACAAGGAATCACAGAGCAGGGCAAAATCCACACTGTGTGTTTTTAGAAGGGACTATTTAAGCACACAGGTGATCTATTCTGAAGAACTTCCAGGAATAACAATGAAATTTAGAAGAAGGCTAGATGTCCTGCTTTGGTAAGCAAAGCCTAGAGCTATGAAAATAGAAGACCTAAGAAAATCCAAGTTGTAAAATTATTTTCAATCAAGATTTATCTTTTATATTATTAACCAAAAGTAAGATAATCACCTGCTGGAAATATTGTTTTCTTTTTTGATATCTGAAGTTTTTAAATAAATGCTTCTTATAGTATTTATATTTAAAGTTCCTATTTTAGAAATGACAAAAGCAAAGCTTAGAAAATAGAATTAGTCAGCCTCTAAATTTCTTCTGGATATGACATTCTCCATTTATGCAGTTCTACCCAGATATAAATGCATTATCCTCTCATCTGCACCACCCATGGGTGGACTGAGACATCACGAACAGCAAGAGGGGACGACTTGAAAGTTTAGCTTAGATTCATTCATCTTGACAAATCAAGCCCACATTTGAACACAACTTTAGAATTGAACTGAGATTTTCTTTTCCCCAAACATTCATTGAAATATTTAATCAGCAAAATAAATGTGTTTTACCAAATGTTCAGAGATTACAAATTGTATTTAGCACTCATCAACAAATTAAAACATTTCTGTGGGATCTCTCTCTCAGCACCTTTACCAGAGATATATTCTTGCATTGAGATTCATCTGATACTTTACGTTCATTATGCATTTTTCAACTTAGAAGTTAATTTCAGGGGGTTGATATTGAGGTCGTTATTTAGAATATGGTGACTCAAAACCCCCTGGAGGCAGCCGTAAGAAATGTGGCTAAAGGTAGACAAGCACAGGTCAAAACTGTTAAAATCCAATTTCTTCATTTGAAATTATAAAAGCAATGGCCCATCCATACATGATCTAGTTGTCAAATATGCAGATATATATGGGGATACAACATACAATTCAGTTCAATTCATAAATGTATTC
Organism: Cacajao melanocephalus; assembly: GCA_963573385.1. Taxonomy (NCBI): domain Eukaryota; kingdom Metazoa; phylum Chordata; class Mammalia; order Primates; family Pitheciidae; genus Cacajao; species Cacajao melanocephalus. The sequence goes on along the minus strand of CAUYLG010078328.1, from coordinate 24,212 downwards.
AGAGATTTATAAAAAAGAAAGATGCTATCCTAATGTCTGTAGGGACTGCTGAGGCTGAGGTAGACATTATTTAGGCTCCTGAGAAGCATATAATGTAAAGGTGGTATGTATGTGAGAGAGGTATAGAAAATATAATTATACAAAATTGCAGTTAGATGGAGATGAATAAATGTCATCAAAGAAACAAGTTCTCTTGAAATGGATAAACCTGAAAATTTATAAACAGTTGAGGAAATCCAAAAGACTTCATGGAGTATTTATTCTTGTGATGAGGTTCTAAATTATTTGTAGTATTTGAATCATCAGAAATTTTGGAAAAGCACATGACTGTAATTCTTAATAGTATTAAGTAAGGCATAAATACAAGAATGTGTGGACAAGTTCAGTGGAAGCATTTAGATCAATTTGAACGTCACGTGGAAAATTAGTTGGGACCATAATGTTGATTATTATGGTGAGTGACATGAGATAAATTCAGACTACACATGGGAACCAGTGGAGAGCTTTGGCACAATATGATCTACACCTGAGAAAGATGATTCTAGCTATGGTGTAATTCTGTTAGATAAGAAAAATACAAGAAAATTAATTGAGAAATGTTTTTACACATATTATTTTATTGACACTAGAATTTATCACAGTCAATGTTTCTCTTGGTATCAATGTTCCCATATGGTTTCAAATCTTCCTAGATTGCTCATAATAAGGAAAAAAATGAACATTAAGTATTAGGCATTTGCTAATAAGAAACTGAAATAAATTAAATTTGACTATGGCCATTTCTATGACTTGGTGAATTCTTAGTCATAAAATGTAGTGCTTTATGTTTCTAATCTGATATCACCATTAGCATTCAGAAAACACAGTAGTAAAAATTTTGAAATAGATTTGGTAGCTCATGAACTAGAAGAAATATATTAGGATTTTCTAGCCACTGATCAATAGCCTTGAAATCTTTTCATCATTTGTCACCAAATACTCTTAAAATAGTCTTAGATGTAATTATGATTTCAAAATGGATCAGGAAAAACATAAAATAGGTGTCCCTCTTGCCAACTATTTCAAATTATGGTTTAAAAATGTTTAGGGAATATACAATCATGCTCAGAAATAGAAGGGAAAATTCAGGGCAAAAGAAACTGTGAGATAGCCCTGGGTGATTAAATAGCAATGGGACTAGATTGAAGAAGAATTGTCAATTCATAAGCATGTGGGTGTCTTTTAGGAGTTTCATTTCTAAAAGTTGACAGTAGCATAATCTAATAAAAAGAAAAATGATTTCAAGTGGATAAATGATATATAGAAAGTGGTAGTAAAAATACAGATCAGTAAACTTTACAGACTTAATAAAGCATTACTTGTTTAGAGAAAGGATTTCTTCTTGCCATCTAAGACAAAGAATACCATTGCATAAACATGGGAGGTGAAGTGGGGACTCGAGGTAGAAGTATAGAAATATTGATTAAAACAAATTTTATAGGAAAATATTAACTTCAGTACATGTGCAATGTTAAAATGCTTGCAAGAATAGAAATAAAACAATGTTGAAACCAGTATAGAAGAATGGAATAAAAGAAATTTAATATATTCAAGAAAAGGCAGAAAAATGGGCAAAGATATAGAAGGCATGGTAAATAAAAAGACTAAGAAAAAAAAGAATGAGTCAAAAACTGCTAGTAATTATAATAGCTGTGACTAGGCTAAATGAATCTACTAAAGTTTTCAGAGTAATAAAAACAAAGCAAACCAGTAAGATATAAATCATGAAGCAAGCATGCATATTGCAGTATTGCTTTAAAATTTACAAAGACAAACTAATGCAATCTCAAAAGGAATAGTCCCACAATCAAACTGTAAGAATTTAATACATTTCTCTTAAAAACTGAGATATCAGATAGACATAGAAAATGAGATATTCTCAACTGGATATGGACTAGACTGTACTGCATATGTTAGAGTTCATTACTGTCAAAATATCTGCTGCCTTCCATACCCGATCTTTCCTACTAGGCTTATTCTAATAGAACTATAATCCTCTCTATTCCATTGACACGAAGCTTGGCTAAGTGATGTGCTCTTTGGCCAAAGCAAAAGAGTGGATGTGGCACTTGCTGCTTTTGGGCGCAAGCTTTAGCAGCCATTGTGCATACCACCAGCTCTGTTTTTCCCTCTGCCATGGGATCTGCAATGTCTCAGAGGGACTCCTCCTTCATCCTGAGACCAAGATGAAAATCCAAAGCCAGATCCATAGGCTAATTCACATAATTAAGAGGTGAGCCGTTGCTGCTAAAGACCACCCCAATTTTGGGGCTACTTGTTATAATAGCATACATTGACCCAAGCTAACTGATAATAAATCGCACTAGCAAATAATCCCCAAATTTCAGAGCTTAAAAAATGAATTATTTCTCATTCATGCTATGTGTTCCAGTGTCTCATCAGGGAGCTCTGCTCTGCACAGTCAGCACTTGGGGAATCAGACTGAGAGATGCTCCACCATCTCTTGTTTGTTATTTTAAGAGACAGTGTCTCACTTTGTGTCCTAGGCTGGAGTGCAGTGGTGTGATCACAGCTCACTGCTGTTGTGAACTTTGGTTTCCCAAATTGCTGGGATTACAGATATGATCACCACACCTTGCCCTCCACCATCTTTTGATGCTACAGCCTCAAAGTGGAGCCCCAGGGGCCACAAAAATAGTAGAAGACAGCACAGGGAATTGGGCACTAGCTGTTTTGTTACCATGAAGAGGAACACATGTCACTCCCACTCACATTCTCACAAGCAAGTAACTGGGTCATGGCTGAATTTAATTGGGTAGGGAAATAAAATCTTCTAGTGTGTCAAGGAGTGGAGACTCAGAAATATTGATGAGAATATTAATATGAATGGATTGCTTACCAAACTCAACATGCACAGAAAAATATTTTCAAATACACATGAAACATTTGAGAAATTTGAGCACATAGAATGAAGAAAAAGAATCTCACCATATTCCAAAATATTGGTATAATATAAACCAAACATCAGAGATGTCTGATGAAATACAATTAGAACTCACTCCACAAAAGATAACTTAAAAATAATATATTTTAAAACTCTGTTTTGTATCATTAAAAAATTGAAGAGTAAAGTGAAGATGAAAGTTAAATACTTAGAAAAGTAAACAAAGGATATAATACACATAAAAATACATAAACAGAAACAAAGATGAAAATTAACAAATACCTAGAAAAGTAAATAAGGGATGTAATATATATTAAATTTACACAACAGAAACAATGAATACTCAAGAAAAGTTGTGTCATATTAAATAAGTTTTTAAATAATGAGAAAATAAATGATACTCTTAATTTAAAAATATATTAAAATAAATAAAAGAAAATTATAAAGAAAAATTAAAAATTAAGCAAATGGACATAAAATAAGAGTATATCAACAGAATCAACTTATATCAAGATTAATAAATTCTTGAGAAGTCTGCTGAAGGAAAACAAAAATAAGAACACATGTAAACAATAGCAAAAAGGGAAATGTGATTTAAGAAGAGATAGCAGGCCGAGATCAATGACCAATACCTGTAATCCCAGCACTCCAGCACTTTGGGAGGTCCAGGCAGGAGGATCACTTGAAGCCAAGAGTTTGAGAACAGCCTGGGAAACACAGAAAGACCTTATCTCTATTTATTTTTAATGGTACAATAAAGTTTTTTACTCTTCTTGGATCATGTCCTTAAGATGAATGTATGTGATACTCAGAGATGTACCACTTGAAACACACCACTCATAATTTATAAATGAATTTTGTATAATGACATCGAAAAATGGAGGAACAGATAATTCAACTTTTTTACAGTTGTTCTAGAAAATTCAAAAAGATGTATAGAAAGATAAATTGCTACCCCTCTCACTTTACAAGCTAGCATAATCCTGATATGGAAACAAAAATTAAAATTAAAATATAGGCCAAAATAGCTTAAAATTTATTGCAGACAATATAATCATTTACCTTGGAAAATCAAGAGAATCGATTGAACAAAAACTATATTAGAGCTAAGACAGGGCCTGATGCATAATCAGTTTATACAAGTCATTACCTTTGCGTACTCCTGAAAGAACAAATTCAAAATTGCAGCAAGGGAAAAAAAAAAGATTCTATTTACTGAAGGTACAAAAATGTCAAAATATCTTGAAATTAACTTAAAAAAAAGTATTAGGCCTTTATTCCTTCTGGAGATAATATTAAATTTATTGAAGGAATTAAGAGTTCTTAAGAAGAAAAAGAATCAGAGTTCAATATCAACATTATGATAGAAGTAGCACTTCAAATTAGTGGGGAGACAAAATATTCAATAAATGTTTCTAGGAAAATGTAAAATGTTATAAAAAGTAGATCCTCACATCATACCATTCAAAACAATAAATTCCTCAGGGATTAAAGACACAAACACACACACACACCAACAAATCTTTTCAACCTTTTAAAGAAAATATTAAAAATAAGCCATAGAAAACAACAAACATAAAATAACAAGAAATGGAAATATTTGTATTCCAAGCAGGATTTACTTTAATGCTGTTGATGTTTAAGATTTAACAATGCCCTTCAGGGGCCACTAGGGTCCTTAAATGTTCCCCAGGAGTCAGATATTTATGTGAGATGGTTACAATTGTAATAACCTAACTTGTGCTAGCCTTACTAACTCCATCTTAGCTGTAAGCTCTAGCCTAGCTTCTCCCTCCCTACCACAGCCCCTTTGGGTGCATAACTGGGTCATGCTGTACTCAGAGCCTTGAACCGTTGCAGTTTGAAGCACACTGTTCTTAGTACCTGTGACCATTGTAACTGCATCCTGCTTGGCAAGAACACCTGTTATTGTGAATACCTCTCTTGGTGATTAATTGCATGGAAAGTCCCCCCTGCTACCGCACTTAATGATAGTATGGAAACACTTTTAGTAACCAGCAACTATGGAAACTCCTGGTTACCACCCTCCTCCTACTTACTTGCTTGTTCTGCTTCTGTAAAATTCTGCTTCAGCTAGCCTCCCTCTCCCTTATCCTAAGCTAGTTATAAGAAGAAATGAAGCCCCTTCCTCGGGCCAAGAGGTTTTAAGTGTTAGCTAACTCTCAGTTGCCGGAAATAAAAAACTCGTAATTTAAACTCAAAGCATGGTGCTTCTTCAGTAACTCTCTTAAATACAACACAATCAGCAGTGGGCAAGTCCAGTCCACTGTTTTTCTAAATAAAGTTTTATTAGAACACAGCATACTTATTCATTTTCATGTTGTCTGTGATGCTTTGGTGCTGCAATGACAGAGTTGAATAGCTCTTACAAAGGACTTAGGTTCCCCAGATTTAAAATACTATCTGACCGTTTACAGAAAAAGATTGCCAACCCCTCATTTATATCCATCTTCCCTTCTATTCCAACTTTCTCTTCATCACATTTGCTTCCATATCAGGAGGCATTGGATTGGCCAGGAACACTTTTTGGGGTTTGGCTAAAGTAGTATTGAGAGGAGGATGTAGTTAGGAGTTAGGTTAGAGTTAATCAGCATTTATTTAGGGGATTTGCAATAACTTGTGTGCATGGAAACAAGATATTATGGAACTACAGAACCAGAGCTAGCTTGTGGAAAATTCTTGCAAATATCAGAGACATCAAATTTGCAGAGGATTTGGTTTTCACTAATGCCTAGTCAAAACAGAAGTTCCCTCCTATTGGAGCTATGCTTATTAATGCAGCATATATAATTATAAACTCACTATGTTTTTTTTCCTTTCTTAGAAATTGAATAAAATAAAATTTATCAGGATTCCTGTGCTTATAGAGCCCAAATTCATAATAGTTCTCTAAACAGCAAGTTTGTGATGAAAATCTCTGATTTTATGAATCTCAATTTTCAGTAATGCAATACAAATTTTAACTAATAAAGTTATAGAAAATACTAAATTATCTTTCTTTTTGCTATAAAATGTTATAAATATATTATATATGAAAAAATCAACAATATTCTGTGATATTTATATTTATAATCTATTTTATATTTTTAGTTTTTTTCTCATTAAAAATTTCACTTTTTTATCCAAAATTCCCTTTATTATTATATATGTTTTCCTAAAGAGGGCACTAGAAATTGCATAACTTTTATGCCCTACAAATCTTGGTTCTAACCTTCTATGTGGAAAAAAACTATTCTACAAACTAAGTTGAAAGACAAATGGCAAACTTTGAAAACATATTTGTACATGCACAACAGGTTTAGTTTCAAAGTATCAAAAATAATTTATAAAAACAAACAGATTTTAAAAATACCACCAAGTGATTAGATTTAAAAATTATTTTATAACTTTTATCATCATAGACAGAAAAAAAAAAAAACACTAAAATCTTACCCAAACTGGCTTAAACAATGAGACTTTCAAACTACATTGACTTCCAATATACTTTTATTAGACTCTGGCGTTATTCTCATTTCCTACAATTTCCAACCCTCTAGTTTGCTTTCTTCATGGGTCCAAGTGATTGCCAAGATTACCTGGCGTTACATGAATCCTTATTAACATCTCATCACAAAAATGTTCTGAACTTTGTACTGACTGGGACATCCATGAATCAATTATTCCTCTGGACAGGAAACTGACATGTAGTCGTTGGTTTAAATCTGTGTTACTTGGACCAATTATTCTAGGAAGGCAGATGGAACTGCCCTAATTGGCTTATGCTAATCACCTTGAATAGGTGCTTTACTGGGCATTGTGGAGACCATACAAACAAATGAGATAATTGACAAAGGATATAGACAGATAATTCTCCAGAAAGAAATATGGTCCATAAACTTCAACAGAAAGCTTGGATATAGGCACATAGTGGTTTATAATACTATTCTCTTCAGTTTTAGAAATATTAAACAATTTCCACAATGAAACATTATTTTAAAATTTCCCACCATGATTGTGAATTTGTCTACTCTTTTATCAATTTTTCTTTTATGTATTTTGAAGCTATGGTATTAAATACATATAAATTTAGATATGTAATGTTCTTATGATGAAATGAACCTTTTATTATATTATGACTTACTTTTCTCTAGTAATGGTTTTGGACTTGAAGTCTATTTTATCAAACATTAATGAATTTCACAACACCTTTTTTTTGGCCAGAATTTTCTTGGTATTTCTTTTCCATCATTTGACTTAATTATTTTGTGTCTGTATATTTTAATTTTCTTATAAACAACATGGAATTGTATTACTTTCAGCTAGTTAAAAAAGCGTCATCTCTTATCTTGCAAGTTTAGTTCATTTACAGTTATTGTTGAAACAAAGAGAAAAGCAGTCCCTTATACCTACGAGGTGACCTGGCAATAAGAGCTAAGCCTGGATGTTTCTAGGAGCTGCCCAGGCACTCAAAACTGGGTTGTGGTGTTATCCTGTTGAACATGAACCATTTCACAGAGCATTAACATCAGATAAGGCCTCTCTGCAAGCATGATACAAACAAGAATTTTCCGTAAGTGTGTCTCAGCAGGAACAAAAACATTGTCCAAATCAACAAATGGTTAAAAAGTCCTCTTGTCTGATCAACACTAGTAACTGTAGCTTCTGTACTAATTATGGATTTATTTCTGCTTTATTTACCCTGTCTCTTAGATAAAATTCATTAAAATACTTATTTATAGAATTTCTTCTAACAATGTGCCATCTGGAGCAAACTAATACTTAAGTCTTCTCTCACATCACAACACAACTAAATCTTAATATAAGTTCTTTCTAAAACTTCCTTTCTGAGATGTCTTATGGCTTCTTGGTACGCTGTTTTCCTTGTGACAATGAGCCAATCAACCCAACATTCTTTGACTATCGGTGTGTCCCTAGTGGTCTTTGACAGATGAGTATCAACACCATAATCACTGATATATTTCAATTTATTTCTACTAATCTTTTAAAGCAGTTTCTATTTCTCCTGTTTTCTGTATTTCCTTCCCTCTTTTATTGTCTTTTGGATTCTTTTTCTTCTTCTCATTCAATTTTCCCTTTATTCCTAGTCATTCAATATTAATTATTTAATGTTTTCTCTATTTTAATGTTCATATTTAACATACAGGCTGTTACAGTCCAGTCTTATATTTATAGCCTCTTTTCCTCCCACAAAATACACATTGCTGTTATTATGCAACCCATATTTGTTAAGTTGTCTCTAAATATTTGTCATTACCTTTGCCCATCATTCAGTTATTTAGTAAGACCTTCCCTCTGGGTTCATCTGCTTACATCCTTTAAATTGTTTTTACAAAATGTCTTTGGTAACACATTTTCATATTATTAAAAAAACTATTATTTCATGCTTACTCTTGAAATATGTTTTACTTGGCATAAAATTCAAGATTAACTTGCGTATCTCTCCACACATTGAAGATACTCTTCAACTGTTTACCAGCATCCTTTCTTGTTGGTAAAAGTTCAGGCTAAGAATGAATTGACAGTTACTTGGAGATGATTGGTTTTTTTCTCTCTGGCTATTTTTAAGGCTATCTATTCTTTGGTGTTCTACAGTTTCACTTTGATGTGTTAAAGTATAAATTTCTTTTTATTCAGCTTGTTTTAAATATACAGGACTTCCTAGGTCTAAGTGCTGGTGTCTTTCAAAATATCTGGAACATTTCAGCCACTTGGTCTTTGAATATTGCTAATTCTCCATTCTATTATCCTCCTGTACACTATAATGAAGTGTATTTTAGATGTTCTGATGCTTTCTCCTTGTCTCTCACCTCCCTTTATATTTTCAATCTATTGATTGTATTCAGAATAACTACCTCAGACTTTTTTAAATAGGATATTTTGTCTTCAGCTACATCAAATGTACTGTTTAAGTTATCCACCTAGGTTTAAAATATAATTTTATTTTCCAGTTATAGCTGGTTTTTTCACATCTCCTTGATCTCAAATTTCAAGCTGCTTTGCTATTTTTAAAGATATTAAATATAGTTGTTTTGATTTTTGTGTCTAAAACTAACATCTGAACTATTTGTCATTCTGTCTCTACTCTCCTTTATTTCTGCTGGTTCCCATCATTCTGTCTTTTGCTCTGAGCTGTCTTATAATTTTTGACTGTAAAGTGCCCTTTTACTGGGAACTTTATCTGTGGAATTCTTTGAAGCCTGAATCAAACTTGAATTCCTTTAGAGCGGATTTGCATTTACTTCCACCAAACATATACTTACTACCAACCTGAGACCACTTTAAACTAAATTCTGCATTTTAAGTTTTTCAAACCACAGTGTTAACATAAATCTAGACTGCAATCCTGCATGAGACTCAGCATGTAAATAAGAATTCTCAGTGCTTTTTATTAGAAGGCTTTTTATTTAGGAACACTTTTTTTCTCTCTCTCAATCCGGCTTCAGAGTTTAAATAGCCAGTTGACCTTGCTGTAGCCTTCTGCATGAGAAGTTTTTCTTTTATGCTTAATTTGATAGTAAAGCTCTTAACTTTTCTAGTTTTATTCATGGATTTCCTATTGACTTCCTAACCCTCATTGAGACCAATGAAGTCATCAAAGGAAGCTTTACGATCTCTAGGGTTTTGATAGAATCATTCGTATCAAAAGCTCACATTGTTACTGGCTTACTTCCATTTATCTGTAAGTTTCATTTTTTTAAGGAGGCAGTTTTCTCAGAAAATGTAATCTGTCATACTAGATTCTGCTAGATTCTGTCATTAGATTAAGTCTTTAAACTTAAATTTCCTCATTTAGTGCTTAAAGGGGACTTGATATAATATGATTGATGAGACATCATGATATGTGTAAAATACTGTTATCAAGCATTAAGCTATGGTGAGGACTCGAGAATAAGGAACAGTGAAATCTTACTGATGGGTACAGGATGGCATCTCCCAAACTATTCTTTGGACATCAATGCCTTTCACAACATTAATTGGTGTTCTGCCAAAAAAAAAAAAAGTGTTCTATTGACAAAATGTTGGAAAAAATCTGTGGTACTTTTACCCTCTTGGAGAAATATATGCATCTCAACATAGGGAACACTCTGAGAAGTCTTACAATAAGAACACCTGATGAAAATTTTTTTAACCAAATATATTTTAACCACACTTTATCAAAGAACCTATTTTCTTGAAGAACACTGATGTCCAGAGAACACAGTTTGGGAAACAGTGGTGTCAGGGGATATAGTTAATCCGTCTCCTCTTCGAGGATTCAAAATACAGCTTTTCTACGCAAAGAGGTTTATCATGTGGAAAAATAAAGGTAATGGGGGAAGGAGTGCTAGGGTATGTGGGGAGTTCTGTGGAGCAAGGGAGGCATTACTGTGGTGTAGTATCAAGAGTTTACTCCAGGTATGGTGGCTCACATCTTTAATCCCAGCACTTTGGGAGGCCAAGGGAGGAGAATAGCTTGGGATTAGGAGTTCAAGATCAGCCTGGACAACATAGCCAGGCCCTGTCTCTACAAAAATAATCAGAAAAATTAGCCAGGTATAATAATAATCACAATGCCTGACTGCAGGGCTGCTAAGGTCTTCAATTTAAATTAATCCACATGAAGCCAATTTATCTGAAAATACTTGTATAAAGCATGAGTTGGGGAAGGGAAGGAGAAAGCTGACATTTCCCTCCATGCCATTACTTCTAGAAAGCATAAGTCAGTCTTGAGAGTTATTTTGAGTGTACATTGGATGGGAACCACTAAGAGGTAAAAGGATTAAGGAGAAGTTGCAGAAATTAGAGGAAAAAAAAAGCCAACTATGAAGAAATGCTCCGGGTTTGAAGCAGAACCTAAGAGTAGAAAGGTCATTACTGTTCATCCTCAAAGCACTAAAAGGCTCTTCAGAGTAGAATGATTTATAGATTACACAGGAAGAAAGACTGACACAATAGCTATTATGCCAAATGTCTGTAAGCAACTACTGGCATATATTCATGGTGAATGTTGTGGAACAAATAAGATCCTGTGTTCTAGAGTCTTTGAGAGTCAAGAAAGTTTCAGAAATGGAAATTGAGGATAGTACATTTCTGGCTACATGAAAAATTTGTTTTTGAATATTGTTGTGGCTTTTTATAGCCCCACATGTTATTGTGGAGTATAATTTATCCCCCTGACAGCAGTTGTAAACAAATTTTGATCCAATCTGACAAGAGTTAGACAGGAGCCAGGAGACAATGCAATTACATCTTCATGAGGCTAAGAACCCTATCAAATTGCATTTCTCCCTGCACATGCCATTTCTCCTTCCTTTTTTGATATTATCTGGAGCACATATGACCTTCTAACATTTTGTACATTAACAATATGTTTATCACTTGTCTTCTTCAACTAGAAGGTAACCTACAGTAGAGCAGGGATTTTTGTCCATTTTATCCGTGTATTTATCCCCAATGCCTAGATGATTGGATAATATATATTAGGTGCTCAGTAAACATTGGATGAGTAAATAAATCATGTCACAGAAACTTGGGAGCATTCAGCTTCATTTTCCAGAAAAATAAAAGCATTCAGACTAGTTTTAAGCACAAGCCACAGGATTTGCCCCTCTTATGTTAGTTTATGTAACATAAATTGACATAAACTTTATACCCTCAAGGGCATAAAAACTCAGATAAACAAAACGAAACAAAAACAAAACTGTCTTCTCATTTCTCTCCTTCTAAACCTTGCTTCCTAGAGTCTATGCTACTCTGTAGCACTGTTAACATAGTAAATTTTCTGTAGTTGAGATTTTATACAGAAGCGAAAAGGGGGCAAAAATCTCAGCCCAAACAAGCAATTATAAGCAAATGAGCAAAATCTTATTTGTATCTACTGTGTCAAGCTAAATTGGACTCTGTATATTATTTTAATTAAAAATAATCCCCTTGAGTACAAAAGAGAAAGAAAAAATGTAATCATTGGCCAACCTGTAAATTACTTTAAATAGTGTTTCTGGAGCCTTAATGCAGATGGCATATTCTGGTTGTTAATGGTCCCTTGTTTCAGAGAAAATTACTCTTTGCCATGTGCTTAATTTGCCACATAGACACACGGACTTATTTGGATTTAATGCTCTAGGGTAGAATGTGAACCTTGAACTTCTAGTTATATTATCACTATTCCTTATGAGGCAAATTATCTTCTTAAGAAAATACAGTTATTTTTCCCAAACATTTTTTGCTCTAAAATATACACTATATGCTCACATGCACATCAATTTGGATAGTCTGTTTTCTGCCCAATTTTATATTCACAGGTAATTAAGATCCTACATGATTTCAGTTTACTATTGTTCTAAGACATCTGCTGAAAACAACTATTTACAGAAAAAGTATTGAAATTCAGTTAATTAGTCCTACTTTTATAAAAAAAAATTAAGTGCACAATTTTGCTTCATAACATCTCTAAAATTCAAATATTTAAACGCTTTACATTACATGCTTTACTGAGCACTGAGGAGGAAGAGGAGGCAATAATTTTTCATGAAAGAACATATAAATTAAGAAAGATTGAAAATAAAATGATTACAAAAGGACTTCCAAATTTCTGACAAGCTATAGCAGCTTTTCAAAATTAAGTAATTATAAAGGTTTGTCTGCCAAGCATGGTGGCTCATGCCTATTATCCCAGCACTTTGGGATTACTTGGGCCCAGGAGTTTGAGATAAATATATTTTTTAAAAAATAAAATAAAAATAAAGTTTCCTACCATCTGAGATTACTGTGTCTACTACATGATTTTGTTTGGCTGTGTCCTCACCCAAATCTCGTCTTGAATTGCAGCTCCCATAATTCCCACTTGTTGTAAGAGAGTCCTGGCGAGAGATAATTGAATCATGGGGGTGGTTTCCCCCATACTGTACTCATGGTAGGGAATAAGTTTCAAGAGATCTGATGGTTTTATAAGGAATTTCCTTTTTTGCTTGGCTCTCATTCTCTCTTGCCTGTCACCATGTAAGACATGCCTTTGCTTCTCCTTTCCCTTCCACTATGATTGTGAGACCTTCTCAGCTATGTGAGTCCATTAAACCTCTTTCTTTTATAAATTATCTAGTCTCAGGTATGTCTTTATTAGCAGTGTGAGAACAGACTAATACACCAGAACTCTGTAAAATAATACTGATGTCATGGAATAGCCAAATCCATATTTGCTGTTTAATCTTTGGCTGCAAGGTCATAGTTAATTAATCAACAGATAGGAGTGATCTTAGAAGACAGAAAACAGGCCTCATTGAAAAGACCAAGGTGACAGAAACAAACATGTTTATTGTGGACTTATGTATACACATTCTTTCTGAGGTTGGTTTTTTCAGCATGCAATCATTGTTTCTCATTACTGTCTTGATTCAAAGTTGAATGCCTTGTATTTATAACTCTGAAAAATCTCCTTGCAGTCAATTCAATGAAGAAACAGGAGAAAATGGAAAATGGAGGAGTGCTCCTCCTGTAGATGTAGACTGAGGAACTCAATGTTTTGCTCAAATATTACTTGAAGAAATGAGTTCCAATTTATAGATAACAAAATCAGCCACAATTTATATGAGAAGTATGTATAAAGACAGTTGACTGAGAGACTACCACATTCTGAGAGCCTAAATTTGATAGATTTCTTTGGAAAGGAGAAATGATAATAAAATCAATTTATACTGAATAAAATAGATGAGAATGATAGCCAACTGGAGGTATTAATTGGGGAGCTCTTATTGTGCAATTTCCTTCTTTAAGAGTTAGGAAATTTACTAGATTTTATCATTTTTGAAATCCACGTTCTGTCTGTTTTGTAATAAAATAATGCACACAGTGTTGTTTGGCTAAAAGTGGTAATGCTGGAATTGAGATGACCCATTTCAATATTTTGCCAGGTTCTCCCTGTGGCTAACATAGCATGAATGTATACAGATGTATAGAGAGGATACAAATGGAAAATTTCAGAAAAAGAGTTTAAAACTTGTTTTCTATTTTCTATCTTTTAACCTCTCACCAATGATCTTATCTCCAACCCTCTCTCATAAGCATCCTTGACTAATGACTAGACCTCTCCACAATTTTAGTTTCAATCATTTATTCTCTGGCCACTACCTCCTGTCTTTCCAGCTTACTGCCTTTCATAACTCAACTCACAGCGGTTTCTAAAATTCTAATTGTTCTGATTCATTGCTACCTTTTAGACACCACCTCTTTCTTCTGGGTTTCCCCTCTGATCACTCTGTTTCAACTCTGAAAGATATCGTGAGTTCCACAAACACCCCCACGCTCCCTCTATGAGATATTTGTACTTGAAATTTTTCTTCCTGAATTACTCTTACTCCAGATATCCTCATGGCTCACAAATTAGTGATCTATTACCGCAAATTAGCAGCTTAATACAACTCATATTTATTATCTCACTCAGTTTCTGAAGGTCAAGAACCTGGGAGTAGCATAGACTCTAGGAAACATGGATCAGACTCAGGGTCTCTTGTGAGGTTGCCGGGAAGATATTGGCCAGAGTTGCAGCGTCAATAGACGTGCCTCAAGCTGAGGGGTCTGCGGCCAGATGTAGGCAGGAGGCTTCAGGCCTCCTCAATGACATGCTGTATTCTGTGAACCACTGAGTCCAGCCTGTGCTCAAGAGAGAGAAATTAAGCTCTACTTCTTTAAGGAAGGAGTATCAAGAAATTTGTTGACTTTTTAAAAGTCAGTTATTGGTTATTTATTTAGAGACAGGGCCTTGCTCTGTCACCCAGGCTAGAGTGCAGTGGCCCAATCATGCATAGCTCACTGTAGTCTTGAACTCCTTGGCTCAAATGATCCACCTCAGCCACCAGAGTAGCTGGGACTACAGGCGTGAGCCACCATGCCAGGCCTCCTAAAGCTTTGGGATTACATGCATGAGCCATCTTTTCCTGCCCTGTTGGCATGCTTTAAAAGCTATCTGAACTCATCTCTCATGAACTCTGGATCTCCACGCTAACGTCACCTTATCAGTGAAATTTTTCCTGTTTGCCTTATATAAAATAAGAAGCCTTCTCCCTAAGCATTTTCTGGCTCCATTCACTTCAGTAATACCTATCACTTCTAAAGAATTATGTGCTTGTTTCTTTCTTTATTATATACTTCCCCACCTAGCCACTAGAATACAAGCTCTAACAGGAGGGGAAATGTATGTATGTGGTCCACTGCTATATCCTCAGCACTTGGAACAGTGCCTGGCATATAACAGGCAAAATCAATAAATAGCTGTTGAATGATTAAGTGAATGAATAAATAATCAAAGAATAAATGCTCATTTTAGTTACCCTGAAGGCAATGTAGGAACTGAAAGATCCTGACTGGCTTATGGTTGAAGCTTCTCTTTGTGCTCATTCTTTGGTGCAGGAAGCCCCTATGAGGACATGAAATTTGCCTTTGTGTTATACAGGAGTATATACACTTATTAGATCAAGTCATTCCTTTGAACCACAAATAGAGACTTTCAAGTCCTTCAAGCAAATAAGCCTCAAAGGGGGGTGAACAGCTCCTGCCCAAGGATCCAGTGTCCCCTGATGACTTGACTTTTGGACTTTCCATCAGCATGCTTGACTAGACAATTGAAATCTGCTGGCTTTTTTTCTTTTCATTTCTTCTTTTGTTTCAAATTGCTCCCTTAAATGAACCAGTTCCTTGCCTGTTTATACCTCATCAAACCCCTTACCTCATTTACCCCACAGACTCAGTATCTCACCCAAGTCGCTTGCCATAGCTATCTAATTCTTATAATCACTAACTCCTTGTGTGATACGTCCAAGAGATTTCTGAGCCTGACTTCTCCTCGTCAGCCCTTCTTTGCTCTTTCCATGTCATGGGATGACACACACATTCAGTACACAATAAGCATCCTGCATGTAAAGAGCTGACAGGTTAATTATATCAATGTGAAATGATTATTTAAGAAAGGGAGGGTTAGCAAGATAGAATAGCAAGTATTAAAAACACACGATCTCTCAGATCTCTCTCTAACTAGTAAGTTGCTTAAATACTCTTAGGTTAAGTTCTCCTCGTGATTAGGGATTTGCACTGTCATGGGTATTCAAAACCATTGGGATGCTAATTGGCCAAAAAGTCTCTCCACTATATCTGAATATGTACAGGGGACAGAGATTGGGAGAATAGCTCAACTGTAGGAACTCAGAATCGAAAGTGACAGGGGTTTCATTTTGCTGAATGAGCAGGCTTGACATTTGCTTAACATCAAGGTGCTCATCAGGTCCAATTTTAATTTCAGTATCCATATATTAAAAGGGAAAATTACACAAACTTCTGAGAATTCAAAGTTACTAATTGACATTTTTCTTTGCTTGTCTTTTTCTTCCTTACTACATTTGAGGAACTAACAATGAAAAAGAAAGGAATCCTTGTACTTTGCAAAGATGTTGTCAGTGCAAAGGGTGAAAGAATCTCCAAATTTAAGAAGTCAATTTCTTAAACACACACACACACACACACACACACACAATTTTCTCCTGATTTTTTATTCACTTTTTCTTGTGATATATGCAACAATATAAATAATAGCTACATCTCTAAATATGAGTTCTCCAGTTAGTGTTCCTGAGCTTTGATTATACAGAAGACTCATTTAGTCACCCTCTTTTCCTTTTTTTTCTACTCCTCCCAGGGAGTTAGACATATGGTAAGTTGGAATGAATGTAGTACAAATTAAGGCAGAAGCAGAGCATACGTGAGCTATGGTGGGATTGCAAGGTCTTCATGCCACAAATTTCCCGTCTACTTATCTGTGAACTCCAAAACAGCGAACATAGGTCTGGAATACATGAAAAAATTAATGTGCAGCATACAACGCATAGAACTGACTTGCTCAGATGGAACTGATCTTAGCAACCAACATCTCAAATACAGTGCTAGTAAGGCTATTCCCAGAGCTCCATTGGTAAAAGAGTGAAATAAAGCAGCCAAGAAAAAGATATTCTAGCTGTTGGCTAATCTTGAATTCTCCCTCATGATTGCAAATAACAAAAAGGAAGTAAGGGAGTAAATACCATGAAGATCCATTTTGGGTGTAACTTTATCCCTGAAACCAACAGTGGTATCACTGCATTTAATTTCTTTCTTGCATTGACATTTCAGAATATTAAACATTGTATTATTATCTGTACCATATAATGCAGTAGAACCTTATCATGTCTCTCTCTTTTACGTGAAGGCTTTAGAAATATTGTTTCTCTTCATTATCCTAAATATGTTTTCCTTCAGTTTTTCGTACTATTCTTCATATGACTTGGTTTTAGTCCTCATGTATGACCTCTGAATGAATGCCAGTTGAACATGTCTGAATTAGTTTCCTATTGCCACTCTAAAAATTACCACAAACTTAGTGGCGTTAAACAACAGCAATTTACTGTCTTAAATTTCTATAGTCCAGAATTCTGAAATGGGTTGCAATGGGCTAAAATCAAGATGCAGCAGGCATAAGTTCTTTTTGGAGGCTCTAAGGGAGAAGATATTTCCTTGCCCTTGCCAACTTCTAGAAGCTGCCACATTCTTTGACTCAGGGCATCCTTCTTCCATTTTCAAAGCCAGCAATAGGGGTCTAAACTTTTCAAGAAAGAAAAAAAAAGTTATCATTTGGTCTGAAATCTACCCTTTCTATCCTGGACATTCCTGGGGAAAGAGAAAACAAGAGACAGAGAAATAACCTGGTCAGATTTTAGAAACATACTAATTTGACTTGTTTATAGTATCTACTTAAGAAATACCTTTACCTATGGGATATCTTTAACAGGATATACCTGGTCTACTAGGATTGGTTATGGTAAATAAGCCTGGAATTTATGAATTTATGGGGCATGACACTCTAGGAAATATCAACTCTATAAATTTCTGAGAACAAAGTGGAAAGCTTGCATGTCTGAAACAGCTACCTTTGTGTAAGTGATGCTCCACACACATCACTAGGGCCCTCATGTGTTTATCTGGAACAGGAATCTCTTGGATCTTGACAAAAATAAGGTGCATCCAAAGGTGGCATGGAAAGACCAGGGAGCTGCTGTGAGAGTCACAGACATGTCTTTGCTTTGCATCTATCTCCTGATTACTTGTATCCTGGGAATTAATAAAGTTTGGCATTGGGTACAAATCTATGATTCTTTTCTGTCAGACAATAGGACCGTTGTGTTACCTCAAATATTTGGGCCAAAAGAAGAATACCTAAAAATGGAATTTTCGATATTATAATTCCTTCTCAGGACAAGGGAAACTGTGTTCTCTAATTGACTCATTTTTTTTCCTATGTACTTAAAACTTGGTTCTCATCAATAATAAGGCTAACAAATGTTTGTGGGAATTATTGAACATTACGAACTCTTCCACCATGAGAAGTAAATAAAAGGGGGAAAAAAGGTGAAAGAAACAATTAGAGCCATCGATGCCCGATGACAGCTTTCCTAGTTTCTCCTAGGTCTTCAAGTTGAAGACAATTTAACTTAAGGAAAACAGGTTACTTAAGGAGAACACATGAAGCTATTTCAAATGTAAGAAAATTAACTGTCTTGAACTAATGTGAATCATAGCAATTAACAGAGATGAGGATAAATAAATAATGTACTTAGTACTGGTCATCAAATTTATAGAAGGTTAAAATTTATAGAGGGTTAAGTCTCTAATGATGGACCTAAGAAAAATGACCAGAAAGATTCAATTCTATATCAGATCAAGACAGGATGAATTATTTTGGAGACAAATCAGAGACAAAATATACAAATGGCTTTCATTTGAAAGAAAACTTGTCCTGTGAATACAATTATAACATAATGACAAAAATGCAGGACCATAAATTCTCTTTCCAGATGGGGGAAGATATTTAGACATATATATATATACACACACATATATTTTAACTTACAAGATTTGGATGGGATATCTCAGAGGGATGATTTCTTCGGCATTTGATGACTATTAGGAGAAATGTTGTAGATTAGGTAACAGAAGAGTGTTTGAAAATAAAATACACTGTTTACTTCTAATTAGAATATCTATTATTTCATTGCACAATAATGGATATTCTGTTTTCTGATGATTTCTGTTTAACTTAGCATAACATCTGATCCTCTTACCATAGTCAACATGGCCTTCTAACATCTGGCTCTTCACTTGTTTTAACTTCATTATCTGCCACACATTCTCACTCTCTTTGCTCTAGTCACATAGGAATCATTGCAGTTTCTTGAATAGGTCTGCTTTTTTACTTTCTGTTCTATGTTTCTGTGGTTTCTCTTCAGCTGTCTATATCCATACAGTCACTTCCTCCTTTCAGTGCTGTCTGCTCAAATGTCCCTTCACCAGAGAAACCGCTATGACCATGGTGTCTAAAATACTGCTCCCTCATTCTCTACTTTTTTCTTCTTCTTTTTGCGTTTTTATGAAAGCTAAAGTTGCTAATTGAGATTTTTCTTTTCTTCTTTTCTTGTTGTATTTGAGAAACTAACAGTAAAAGAGAATCATTTTACTTTTGCAAAGAGACTGTCAACACAAAGGGTGAAAGGGTCTCCAAATGTAAGAAGTGAATTTCTTAGAAACAAAACGAATCAGTCATTCCCTGATTCTTTTCCCACTTTCCTTGTGCTACATGCAACAATATAACTATTATTTATATTTATTTACTTATTGTCTTTCTCCCGCACAAAGAATGTAAGCTGCATAAGAGCAGTGACAATGATTTCATTACTACTAAATGCCCAGAACTTCAAATAACCTGATACATACTACCAGATCAATAAACCTACCCGACTGTGTTTGGTACTTTTAAAAAGGCATCTAAGAATAATTTTGTAATTCTAATAATTTTTGATATTAAAGAGTAAGTGCATGTATGTGTTTATGTGTAAGTTTATGTGTATGTGTGTATGTGCCTTGCATATTTACATGTTTAAAGCTCCAGCATCCTCTTCACATTTGGCTCATTTGACCACTAGAGACACACATATAGGACATGACTAGGGACAGAGGGAACTGAACACAATAGCACAGACATCATTGTTTCTCTTCTGAAACTCACATCTGAGATATCTCAAAGACTAGAAAGGAACTAGATACATTTGAAAGACCCATTATCTATCACATTGAAAATTTCTGCTTCTTCCTCTTTCTTTCTCTCTTACATTCTTTTTTATCTTTCTTTCACTCTCACTTCCTTTCCTCTCTTTTTCTTTCTTTCAAAAATAAAAAAATTTAAAAAAGAAAGAAAATCTCTGATAACAGGACAGCCATGTTTTATCTAGTATGTCCTTTCACTACTTAGAAAATAATGAGATGACCTGCTCTGCAAGTTTCTATTTTATATACAGGAAAATATAGGTTAGACGGATTGCTCAGCTTCAAATAGCAAGGTAAATCAGAGTTTGGTCACCACATTCCATTTCCCTTTTTTTCTTTCTTTTTTCTTTTTTTGTCAATTTTTCATTTGCATGTCTGCACTCAAAATTTCAGGAAATTGAATATAGTTTAGAACATTTTCATATGAATGTTCCTTCCACTCCTTGTATTCTCAAACTGGATGCTTCATACTCCACAAGCCTTGGAAATCACAAGCCTCAGAACAAGCTGTTATCACTCTGATAGCAGCTGGTGACTCAGTGTGCCAGTCCCCTCTGAGGAAAAGTGCTTGTCAAGACAGTTCAGAGAACACAAAGGCTGTAGGAACTCACTCCAGAAATAGAAGAGGAGTTCCCAGGACTCTGTCAAAGGACAACTCACTTTCAAGAAATACAACTGAAAATCAAGACAGTAGAATCACAAATAGAATACAGCATATTAGAGCTGAAAGTGGCTTAGATTCTATGTGGTCGAATCTTTTCATTTCACAGATGAAGAATGGATGCCTCAGAGTAAAAATAATTTGCCCAAATTAAGAGACAGATTTCGTTGTTAAATAAATTCCTCAATACTTATTTTCCCTCTTTGATCACAATTAAAAGTCACCACAAATATGCAAAGAAGAAACAGAACTCTTTACAGATGACATGATTGTCTATGTAGAAAATCCAAAAGAACACACAAGAAACTCCTACAACTAATAGGCAGTTTGAGAAAGAGTACAGAACACAAGGTTAATATACAAAAGTCAGTTGCATTTCCCTATACCAGTCATAAACAAATTAAATTTGAAATTAAAACATGGTATTATTTATATAAGAACAACCCAAAATGAAATACTTAGGTGCTGTCTTATTCCATTTTTTTGTTAATTAAACAGAATACCTGAAACTGGGAAATTTATAAAGTGAAATTTAATTTTCACGGTTCTGGAGACTGGGAAATCCATTGTCAAGGGGGTGTATCTGGTGGGGCCTTCCTGCTGGTGGAGACTCTGCAGAGCTGAGGGGAATGAGTGTGTTAGCTGAGGTCTCTCTTCCTTTTATGCAGCCACCATTCCCTCTCCCATGACAATCTGTGATCCCATTAACTCACTAATCCATTTATGAGGGCAGAGCCCTCATCACTTAATCACCTCTTAAAGGCCCTACCTTTCAATACTACAACATTGGAGATTAAGTTTCAACATGAATTTCATAAGAGACAAACGCTCAAAACTTAAAACATATAAATATAACAAAGCATGTGCAAGACCTATATGAGTGAAACTATGAAACTGTGGTGAAACAAACCAAAGGACTAAATAGAGATATTTCATGTTCATTGATAGGAAGACTCAATATTGCTAAGACATCAGTTCTTCCCAATTTGTTCTCAACATTGTCCCAAATAAAGTACCAGCAAATTATTTTGTAGTTATTTACAAACTGATTCCAAAGTTTGCACAGAGAGGCAAAAGATCCACAATAGCCAACACAATACTAAAGAAGAAGAGCAAAGCTAGAGAACTGACACTATTCAACTTTAAAAATTATTAGAAAAACCTAGTAATCAAGACAGCATGCTTTTGGCAAAAGAATAGACAAAAAGTTTAACACAATGAATAGAGATTCCAAAATAAACCCACATAAATAGAGTCAAGTAATCTTTGAGAAAGGAACAAAAGCAATACAATGGAGAAAAGACAGTCACTTCAGCAAATGGTGCTAGAACAACTAGACATCTACATGCAAAATATAAAAATAGAATCTAGACACAGATCTTACACTCTTCACAAATAACTCAAATGGCATCATAGGTCTAAATGTAAAATGCAAACTATAAACTCCTGGAAGATAACAAAAGACAAAACTTAACTGACTTGGGTCTAATGATAATTTTTTAGATACAACACTAAAGGCATGATTCATTTTTTAAAATGGATTGAAAAGCTAGACTTTATTGAAAAAACCTTCTGTTCTGTGAATGATGCTGCTTAAAGAATGAGAAGACAAGCCAAAGATTAGAAGAAAATATTCACAAAAGATATATCTGGTAAAAGACTGTTATCCAAAACATACACAAAACTATTAAAACTCAACAAGAAGAAAACAATCTCAATTTAAAATTGCGCAAAAGTTATTCATGATGGGAAAGGCATGGAATCATCCAGACAGTGGAATATTATTGAGTGCCAACAATAAATGAGTTATAAAGCCATGAAAAGACATGGAGGTATCTTAAATGCATACAACTATGTGAAGAAGTCAATTCCAAAAGGCTACATACTGTATGATTCCAACTATATGACATTGTGGAAAAGGCAAATCCATGGAAACAGTAAAAGGATTAGTGGTTGCCAGGCGATAGAGGGGAGTAAGGTGTCTTAGTTTAGGCTGCTATAACACCGTAGGCTTAAATAAGAAACTTTTTTTTTTCTTACAGTTCTGGAAGTTAATAAATCCAAGATAAAGGCTAGGGAAGATCTGGTATCTGGTGAAGGTACTCTTCCATATTCTTGTGTCCTCACATGGCAGAAAGAAGAGAGAGAGAGAGAGAGAGAGAGAGAGCGAAAGAGAGCATTCACTGGTCTTATAATAGCATTAATCTCATTCATAATGATACCACAGTCATGACCTAAATATGTCCTACAGCAGGGAATAAATAACTTGATTTTTAAAATTACTATAGGTTTATAATATGTCTGAATAGTGAATATCTGGTAGATTATTTTCATATTTTTAGTTATTTAGTTATTTTGCCTAATCATCCTTTTTTTTTTCCAAATAATAATCTTTTTCTTCTCTTTTCTTTACTTTTTTTTTTTGTTGTTGTTATACAGAATCTCACTCTGTCACCCAAGATGGAGTACAGTGACATGATCATAACTCACTGTAACCTCAAACTCCGGAGCTCAATCAATAGTCTCACCTCGGTCTCCCAAATAGCTAGGACTACAGGCACGCACCCTTCACTCAGCTAATTTTTTATTTTTTATTTTTTGGTAGAGATGGAGTTTCTCTATGTTGCCTAGGTTGGTCTTGAACTCCCGGTCTCAAGCATCTTCCTGCCTCGGCCTCCCAAAGTGCTGGGATTATAGGAATGAGCCACTGGACGTGGTCCCAAATGATTGATTTTTCTAATGAAGTCACTTGGTATAATTAAGACAGTTTGCTACTAATTTTAGTGGAAAGTGGTTAAACTCTCAGATATTTCTAAAAACAGTTAAAATGATTATGATGTTGATAATACTTTTATGTGTATATGTAACAACCTTCAGTGTATCTATTGATCACATTTTAATTCATATTGCAGAAATTTTATATACTTAGTGAATTGAATTTAGAGAATACATAAATGCAGAAAGAATAAACAATTAAGTATAGGTCAGGACAGTCATAAATGGTAGTGGCCAAGAAGTTCATTGCTTTGCATTTAAAACATCTGAGCCATTTGCTGGCTATGTGAGTATTAGTAGTGTTTTTCCTCAGCTTAATTTTCCATGTCCCTGAGACTAAAATGGAGCAAACGATAGTATCTACTTCAAAGGGTTGCACTGAGGTTTACAGAAAATAAAGCACAGCTTCCAGAATACAGTATGCCCTTAACAGACGGTAGTTGAAAAAGGAGGAAAAAAGGGAGGGGGGAAATTAAAAAATAACACTTTTTGAAAAAAAAAAGAAAGAATGAAACTAGCCATCTTGTAGCGATCTCTTTCCAGCCCAATCTATTCTAATACCTCCATGGTTTTCTTTGTAAAACATAAATAGGTTAAACTGCTCCCCTGCTTTAAAATTGGGGAGAACAAAACAAACAAGAAAAACACTCACTTCTGTCTATTAAGAAACGGCCATTTGTAAACTGTGCTGCAATGAACATTCGTGTGCATGTGTCC
>CAUYLG010078327.1:0-48284 GCA_963573385.1 Cacajao melanocephalus | reverse complement strand
TGAACTGCTTGAGCCCGGGTGGCGGACGTTGCGGTTAGCCAATAACAAACCATTGCACACCACCCTGGGTAACAATAGCCAAACACCGTCTAAAAAAAAAAAAAAAAAAAAAAAAAAAAAAAGAACTATATTATCTAATATTTAGCTGTTTGTTGCCTTTTTGAAGTCTTTCTCCTCTCCTTTTTCAGCCCAAATAGATAGTGACACTGAATCATACAAGATGTTTTATTGTACTGAATCTGACTTGAGCACTGCTGGAAGGTCAACAGCAGAGCACTTTTCACTGACCACTTGAAGGTCGGCAAAGTACTGGGAATCAGGAAGGTTATTTATGTTAAAGACTGTTTCTTGTATGCTGCTATTGGCTCTAACAATCCAAAATATTGCCACTTAAGTATATATTAATATAACATTAGTGCTTTATATCAAATATTTTTTTTACCCTATGGTAAAAATTATTTTTTAAGAATTGCCCTGCAGTAATTTTTTATTCCCCAAAGAAGAGAAAATCCCACACCAAGAGAAAAAAACAAAGTATAGCAAGAAATAGATCAGTATAGTACATATTTGTACAATGCAAGAACCACCACGTAAAGACTTGCCATTACATCTTATTCCTCAATTAGGGCCATTTTTATACTCCATACTTTACATAGTTTACCAATTAATAATTTTGGAATTAGGCCATGTGACTTGCTTTGGAGTGAAATGTACTTGGCAGTTGGGATTATACTCTGGCATCTCTGCCATGGCCACAGGAAGAACATGACCAACTAGCCTGCCATGCCAAAGTGAATGAGAGACACTTGGAGAAAACCCAGACCACACCCAAAGAGCAGGGGCAAAGCCACTCCACCACAGACTAAAGCAGTGCCTCCTCAACTACCCACAGATTCATGAGAACAAACAATTGTCTTACGTCCCTGAGTTTTGGGATGATTTGTTACACAGTATCATATGGCAATAATTAGCTGATACTCTGTGTTCCAAATGCAAATTAACTTAAGCAGCTTCCTCTGTACCTAAAGACTGTGAGCTAAATACACATAAAATACCAAATATATACCCTCTGAAAGTTTTATATATAAAGAATACTCTTTCAGAAAGAAGTCTAAAATCAGGGATAACTTCAAACATCTCCCTTTTAAAATCAGTTATAAGAAAATCATCTTTTTTAAGATGCATACATATTAAAGACAGATGTTAATATTAAATTGTATGTCTTATTTTTCTTTCCAGTAAATCACTGTCTATTAAAACCTTTGATCCTTCAAATAAGCCAAAATATGTATGCACGCAAAGATCTTAATCTGTAATAACAATCTATTTTAGATACAAAAGAATGAGGACAAATTACTAATTATTTGACTCTTTTAAATCTGTTTATATACAACTTCTACTATGGTAAGAAGCCTCTTAAAAAATAATCTTGGCCAGGTGTGGTGGCTCATACCTGTAGTTCCAGCATATTGGGAGGTCAAGGCAGGTGGACAGCTTGAGCCCAGGAGTTCAAGACCAGCCTGGGCAATATGGTGAAACTACATACCCAAAAAAATAAATAAATATAATATAAAAATTAGCCAGGTGTGGTGGCATGCACTTGTAGTCCCAGCTACTCGGGAGGCTGAGGTGAGAGGAGCACTTGAGCCCGGGAGGTCAAGGCTGCAGTGAGCCAAGATCATACCACTGCACTCCAGCCTAGGTGACATAGTGAGACGCTGTCTTGAAAAATAAAATTAAATTAAAATAACAATCTTGGCCGGGCATGGCAGCTCACACCTGTAATCCCAGCACTCTAGGAGGCCAAGTTAGGTGAATCACCTGAGGTCAGGAGTTCGAGACCAGCCTGGCCAACACCATGAAATCCTGCCTCTACTAAAAATACAAAAATTAGCCAGGCATGGTGATGCACATCTGCATGGCATGCCTTTCTTACTATTCCTAAGAATCACACTAATGTATATTTAAACTTTTTTAGTATGTTTAGAGAATTTTTAGAAATTCCTGTAAATACAGACATGCCAGACCGAGCAAATCCAACTTTGAACATCAAAGGACAATGTCCAAACAAATTACTAAGGAGATATTTAATTGCTATTGTACAGAAAAGCAATTCTCAAGATGATAATTTTTACAAATTATTTTGGTTTTGTTCAGTTACCCCTGACACAATTTTTTTGGGGGGGAGAAAAGTGATTCCATATAAAATATAAACACTTTTTAATGAGCTACAATGCATAAAGCCATTCACAGCTTTACATGGTGTATATTGATGCTACATGGATTCATCCCCTTCATATGACTTTTCTAAAGAAGATTCTATTTCTAGAATATCTACATCTAACAGCTGAACCATGAGATTAGAAAATATTAGAAATAAAATGTATACAAAATCAAGCTTATTTCAAGAAATGGAAGCACTCTCTAGAGCTGCATTTTCTAACTGCAAAGTAGTAAGTGAATCAGGTCAATTACTCAAAAGTGCCTCTGCGCCTCTCAGTAGTAAATGATGTTTGCCACAACCAACTTTCCAGTGCTACAAAAGTATATTACCTAGAAGTTAATTTTAGTTTGACACATTAACCCACTCGCTGCAAAGAGTGAAGCCCTTCATACTCACCATGAAAATACAAACTTGGCAATGATCACAAATAACGTATTTTACATGGATGCTAGGAGTCAGCCCACAACTATGTACATAATCTGAATACAGGGCATATGTTATCAAAAATTCAAGAATCAAAACACATCCGCAGTTTTCCCAAAAATCTCCCAGTTTACAAATTCTTGAAATATAAGAAGATTCTTGGGAAATCTGCAGCCTTATTCAGAGAGATGCAATTTTGAGAGCTACATGATCTTACAGTTCTATGGATTCATTGTATAGATCTGTATTGTCCAACACAGTAGCCACTAGCCATATGCAGCCATTTAAATTTTCATTTGAATTAACTGAAATTCAATAAAATTTAAAATCTAGCTCTTCACACTAGCCATACTTCAAGTGCTCAACAGCTACATGTGGCCAGTGGCTACCATACTGGACAGGTGAGACAGGTAACACTTGCAACATTGTAGAAAGTTCTACCTGACAGTGCTGGAATAGATTTTCAATCATGTCAAGTGATGAAACATCCTCGAGGTCACACAGCCAATCAGCAAAAGAACTCTGAATGCTAGTTCAAATAGTTTGGGGACATTACAGTTCTAAAATAGTTTGTTGGAATAATGCCAGGAGGACTGGAAGACATTCTCAAACTCACTCTCTCTCTGCTTGAAGATGTTTTTCTCTCTAACTGGTAATTAAGAAAATGTCCTACTGCCTTTTAAGGGAAAGGAAACATTCCAGTATCAAAAAATAAATTTTGCTTGGGGATGAAGCATTTTCTCTAGGGACACATTTTGGAATTTGTGATGTAAGTTACTCACAAAGTATGATTCACCTAAAACTCACTCTATAAACAACTTCCAAATTCAGACTTACTACAGACACGGAGAAGACATTTGATAAATTCTTTATTATTCCAGATTACCGTTTTTAAGAACCAAGAATAAAATTTCCTTCACATAATTAAAACAGTAAAAGTATTTATATTAAAAATCAGAAACAAAACATTGATGTCCACTATTAAAATTTTTACTCAATACTGTTACAAAAGTTCTAGCCTAATCAACAAAATTGAAACGGAAATAAGTGGTACTAATTGCTGAAAAAGAAGGTAAAAAATTAGCACTGTTGATACAATAATTAAAACAATGTATTACTTGAGAACAAAATCCAAAAGCCAGTAGAACAGCAGAAATGCTTCAGAAATAGACCCTTGATATATTACAGAGTAATGTATGATGAGAAGAGGACCATGCCTCAGTGAGAAAGAAGTTGGATTATCCAATCGACTGTGCGGGGGAGTTTTGAAGCTATTTTGAAAGAATTGTTTCGAGCTGTATCTCACATTCCACCACAAAATAAATTCTAAAATCCTCAAAAGATCAATGTGAACAGTCATAAAAGAAGAAAACAAAGTTAATTATTCATTTTATCCCTGAATCAGGAATAATGTTCCTAATATAAAAACAATGAAAAATTAACCAAAAAAAACCCAACAGATTGATACACTTGAATGTGTAAAAATCTGAAACTTTTGCATATCAAAAATTATAAAATTGCACAACCAACAAAACTAGAAAAAATATTGGCAAGAATAAGACAAAAGGCTAATGTCTTTAATAAACATTTTTATAATAAAGGGAAAACAGACAACTCCATATATACAATAGAAAAATTGGCAAAGAACATGAGTAGACAATTCACAGAATAAACATAACAATGTCTAACAAACATTTTCAACATATAAATCCTACCAGTAATCAAAAAACACAAATTAAAGTAAGGTTTCATTATTTGCCAAACAAATCACTAAACTCTGATCAAATGACATAGTGCTCTAACGTACCACTGGTGAGAATATTAATATAATCTCTTGACAAAGTAATTTAGCAACATTCATCAACACCCTTATAAAAGTACTTATAAACCTACTCATGTACTTTGAGCTAGTAATTCTAATTTGAGGGATCTATCCTAAGGACATAAATTTGAAATATAAGTCAAGTGTCATGCACAAAGATGTTAATTATGTCACTGTTTATAATGGGAAAAAATGTAAATAACATGTTTGTATTAGTACATTTCTATAAAGAACTTCCCTGAGACTGGGTGATTTATAAGGGAAAAGATTTCACTGACTCAGTTCTGCATGGCTGGGGAGGCCTCAGGAAACTAACAATTGCGGCTGAAAGCAAAGGGGAAGCAAGGACCTTCTTCACAGGGCAGAAGGAGAGAGAGTGGGGGGAACCGCCACTTATAAAACTAACAGATCTCGTGAGAGCTCACTCACTATCATGGGAACAGCATGGGAGAAACCACTCCATGATACAATCACCTCCCACCAGGTCCCTCCCTCAGCACCTAGGGATTGCAATTTCAGATGAAATTTTGGTGCGGACACGGAGTCAAATCATATCCATGTCAGTAACAATGGATCAGGTAGACTGTGTAATCCTACATGATGAAATTGTATTTACTACAAATTCTTAATAGCAACGAACAACATTTATGTAAACCCAAATATACAAATGTATATATAGCATCATCTCTAACATGCTGAACCTTTTTAATATGCATAAGAAAAACTAAAATAAATGTACCAAAATATTAACAGTGGCTGCTAGCCAGTAGAAATGGGTGTTTTATTTATTTATATTTTTCTATATCTTCTAAATGTCTACATTGAGTACATTTAAATCAGAACTAAAACACTATTAAAAGTACATACTTAAATAAGGTGTCTTCATTGCTTTAGTTTCTAATGGTCCAGCACTACTCAATTCAGATTTGTAACAATACCCAGAAACAAAATCAACCCTTAGCATAAGAAGAGGGTTTAAATTTATACTCAGTGGGAGGCCACCATGTATCTAAACAGTTAAATGGCTACCTTCACAAATACCACTAATGCAGGGATTATCTCTAGCACACTAACAGAACTCGGTTTATCAGGATGCATGGTGATGACCTCCATTTTAAATATACAAAACAGTTGGGGAAGCTGTTTATAAAAAACTCTATACACCTATTATACTTTATTTTTTAAATTAAAAGAAAGCTCAAGTTTTCTGCTTTTACCACAGATATTCCTCACATGGATAGATTTAATTCTTTTATATAGAATCTTAGCCAAATTTTTTTAACTCAGGTAATTTATCATTAGCGTACAAAATTCGTTTCTAGGGCCTAGGCACACACTTTTTTTGTCTTGGATCAATTCCTACAAGAAGACAGTTGTCAGCACCACAAATCAAGCAATGTCCAAACCCATTCTCTCACCAGCGGCCGTCTTCCTGCTACTTTCTCTCTAGCTGAACAGGGTAGTGTGCTTTAACTTTCAGCTCGATTCTAATGACAATTAAGAGCAGGCACCACAGGCAACTCAGAGATAGATTAAGATCTCTCATTCTGCCAAAACCATTATATACAAAACCCCAGCTTTCCAAAGGGCTGGAGCCAATAACAAACCAATAAGCCAAAAAAGTTCATCTTCAAATGAGTTTGTGAAGAGTGCTAAACAAAATTAAACAGGGTTTTCTTTATCATCTTTCTCACAGCTTTCTTTTCTTCTTTTCTTTTTTTTTTTTTTTGAAAAAAAAAAAAGCTAATGTACTCTATGACTCTCCAGGTGGAAGAAACAACACACAGTATTTCCCAAATGTACTTGACCCACTGTCCTACTAACACGGCACACATCATCATTTCTGGAATGGTGCTCTAAGAAGCAGCTCATTTTGGAACTGCAGAGGTAGATGTGTATACATATAGTACCACAAAGCCCACCTCACTAAACGAAGACATGCGATAATGTCTTGGAGAAAAAGGAGAAATAACTGGAATGCATACTGCCTACGTTCCCATTAATACACATTTTCTAACTGACATCAACTGGAAATGAATTTCAATATGTGAAACTTCATTTTATAGCCATCTTATTACAAATATATCTAAGGGAGAATTAACATTATAACTATAAGCTAATATAGTTATAAATAGAATGTTTTCTTTAATTTACATCCTTGGTATATTAACAACAAGTTACAGTGAAGGGAGAAATAGGAAAAATCAAGAGATCAAAACCACAAACACAAGATAATAAACTTTCCTCAGACTGATCCAAGGGGGGCCTAAACAAGACTTGTGCAGGACAGACTTAGAGCTTAAAAGTTCCTGGGACCTTCAATAATTATAGTAACTTGGTGGCTACCCAGAAACCTCAGGTAATGAGGCAGGCTGCGGAGCTCCAGTCTCCGGTTTCCCTCCCATAAAGAGACTGTTAATTGTCCCTCGATACTCATCTTCCTGTCTTTCTTTTAGTAAAAGAATAATTACAACTTCTAACATCTATATAATGCTTCCTTTGTGTCAAGCCCTGTCCGGAATCCTTCATGTGTATTAAGCTGATGTAATTTCCACCATAATCCCATGAAGTAGATACTCCTATTACCCCCATTTTATGGATAAGAAAGCAGGTACAAAGAGGTTAAAAAGCTTTCCCAAAGTCTTACAGCCTCTAAGTGGTAGAACTGGGAATCTAACCATCTGAAGGAAACTCCCTCAGTTTCTCTTGTAGCTAGTTGTGGCCATGTAGTTGTTTGGGACAAAGGGATGTGACCATAAGTACGTCTTTTGGCTCTTCTCCTTAAAGTTGAAACCACATTCCCTGGCCTTTCTCTTCCCTGAAGGCTGGAACACAGAACGGAGACAGGGCAGCTTCTACTATGTGAGTGAGACCAACTACCTGGGAGTAATGGCATGAATGGAAGCTACATCCCTGAATGATCCTGTGGACTACATCAGCCTTGGACTGCTCAACTTTGGACTATTTGATGAGAGAGGAAACATCTACTAAATTTCAGCTATATGACTTAGGTGTCTTTGGGGTATCTTTGTTAAGAGCTGCTTAATCTCATTTTGTTTTGGCCCAAAACTTTGTCTTCTTAAATAAACTATTAGTAATTGTTTCTTAGTAAAACTCTTCTCACCTTTGGTCCAGATAATAACTATAACTTATTAAATGTTTACTTGATTCTGTTCTAAGCACTTTACATGTATTAATTCAGTTAATCTTAACAAAATGGGAGAGGCCCTTTTAACACTCTTATCTAAGAGAAGAGAAACTGAGGCGCTGGTTAAGTAACTTTTTCACCATCACAGAGCTAAGCAAAACACTCTGACTTCAGGTCCTAGCTGAACAACTACATTCTAATGGTTAAGGTACTATTAAGGTCACACAATGCATTGAAGAAGTTCAGCCCCTTGAGAAATGTGCAACACCTACAATACGTAATGTTGTTCTAGAACAGGTCTGTGTAAAATAGCAAGGACGTATCACAATTTAAGCACCTGGGGCCAGCAAGGATGACCAGTAAGCATGGGGTAAAAATAAATGAGGATCAAAATAGAGTTATCACAGAGGTAATAACTAAAGCAAATGCACTTGATAGAAGTAAAAACTCACCAGGTAGATGGAGGCTGAGGGAGGAAGCAATAGAAGAATGGTACAAGCAAAGGCCATGTGGCATTAAACCCCTGCAACTGCTCCTATTCACCAAAGACGCTGCAAAGAGGCCACATAGGGTGCTGTGGGCGGGTATGGGCAAGCGACGCTGTCAGAACACGAGTCAGAAGCAACTACTTCAATCTCATTTTTCACTTTTTCTAAGTTCCAACCACAAAGATGACAAAGGTGCCTGAATCTTTCATTTCCATAGTTCTTAACATGCAAAAGACAAAATCATTTCATCCCCTTAAACTTCGATCTTCTTATCCATAGGATTTCTCAGGGTCAAGGTTGAAGGAATCTTGGCATCACCTGGTCCAACCACTCCAGTGCTGTCAAGAATCCACTCTGCTAGCTCTGAGACAGAGGGTCGGTCGGCCAGCCATCCCAACTGGAGCACAGCCACAGAAAGCCAGCTCACGTCCCTAGTAAAGGTCTTCTGTATATTACGTTAAACTTGGCTTCTCTGTCGTGTTTACTCAGTGTCCATATCAAGCCTTCTCAACCAATGCAAATGAGTCTGCCACTTTTCTACCTGACAGCCCTTCAAATATCTAGAATCTTGGAAATAAGAGGTTGTAAGTTATTTTCCAAGTACTAAAAATACCTCAAAAATATATAAACAGATACTTAAACATTCTTAGTTACGGTAATTACCTACTCCCAAAACTCACTAATAAATACTCTACTACTCAGCAGTGTGTCAGATATAGGCTAGCCTGAAAAAAAATTACTTATCTTAGAGTGACTACTGAGTATACTTAAAAATAATTTTTCAAGAAACTAAACATATGGGTAATAGAAAATGGGATCAATTATGAGATTAAATTGGACCAATTAACATACATAGCATTCATTAAAATACATCTTCATTCTTAAACTCTCTCTAAATGAATTTCTTTGTTTTGGCTTATACGTGGAGAAATGGTTTCCTTCAAGCTGGCATATTGGCAGTTAACACTGCATCTCAATGTTAACCATCAGACACACTTGACAGTTACACCATGCTTTCATGCCAGGGACTTAATCCCCACAGTATTTCCTCCTCAAACTACTTAGTTTTTGAAGAGATCAAAGCACTTTACCTTATTTATCCTCACATCTCAAGTGCTTGAGAGGGAAAGTAGCAAGCATAACTGGAGTAAGTTATTAAAGTTTTCCTCTTAAGAACAATATTAGTAACGTCTGTAACAGAATTCTAGAAAAACCAGCAATCCCATCCACTAGGTAGGTGGAGCTAGCAGAGAGAGTTACAGGGAAGCAAGACCTGCTAAATCTCCAACCAGCACCAGAAAAGGAAGAAGGTGGGAAAAATGAAGGTTTTTACGTACAAGGGAGGAAAGACATTACATGTCCTTAACGAAAGTAAAACACAAAATGTTTGTATGATTCCCTAAAAGATACTTGAGGTTTCAGACCAAGAATAAAAATATAACATATACAATATTTTAGAGATTTTAAGATATTTTTCAGAGATGCTGCCAAGTGAAATAATCTGAAAACAGGAACTGAGGCAACATGACTCCTGAAGGTCAGGTAGAAATTAATCTACCAGAGTAACAAAAAATATTTCACACTGTGAGGTAGTTTTAAAAAAGAAAAAGCAAAAGGTGGGCTCCAATCTCCAAGGAAACTGAACCATGAGCCAAATGGAGAAATACTTGGTGATAAGACATATTCTTACATTTCTTCTCACAGCATTTTCTTCCTAGACTCCCATGCTCCTTGAGGCAGGCGTTCTTATTTTATAAGGCATAATTCCACATGTGATTACACTTGGCAAGTTGTAGAAATAAAAAAGGACAAAGAACGAACTGCAGTCTGCGAAATATCTTACTAGAATACATAAAGCAGAACTATGCGTAAGAAGAAAGTTAAACAGGGAAAAGTACATTGTTTGCAAAGCCCTCACTTTTCAATAACCATGGATATGTGCTTTAAAGCTTATCTAGTAGGTTCACACATTTTGGTGTCTGATTTCACAACTCTTGTTTCAATTTTATTACAACCCTGGTTAGAATGTTTTATCTGCTTTCACAGAAGGATCCATATATACTAAGGCCAAAACTATATAAACCCTAGTTTAATGGATTTGGGTAAAATGTCAGTCTACGTTTTCTTAGCATGAGGGCTTTGATTACTGAAGCAAGTAAGCTAAGGAGGTGATCTCTCTCATGAAGCTCTTTCAACGAGTGAATGGGTTTGGGTCTCAACCTTCCTGAAAGACACAGTTACCAACACACTTCCTCCTCCGAGGTTCATGGGCTGCCTCTCACTTTTCACAAGTAGCTGCTGCTCCTATCCCCCTTTTTGCCTGACTCCTCTTCCCTCTTCATCTGAAAATCTCTGTGGGGTGTTCACTCGTGCCAAGCACAGGACTAGATGCCAGGGTCACAAACATGTAAGGAAAGTCCCTGCTACCAGGAGTGCACAGTTCGGCAGGGGAGCAGAAACAGGCACACTGCTACAGTCGTTGGGGACAAAGGCCAATAGGAAGGTTTGTAAAAGTGCTCAGCGAACACAGAAGAGAGCGGGAGGAGAGGGAAAAGGTGTATGGGAAGGCTTCAGGCAGCTGAGGCACCTACAGTGAGTCTTGAAAGGCTGAATTTATACGTTCAGAGCAGACAAGGGCTGGGAAGTACAGGGTTTCCCAGACAGCCAGAGCAGGATCTGGGAAGGCCTGGAAGCAAGAGCACATGGAACACAAGAGGTACCAAGAATAGGCTGCAGGTTGTACATGAGGACACAGCGGGGGATGATGCAGGCAGGGCCTGTACTGTGAAGGCCCTTTTACACCACGAAACATTTACACCTTATGCTAGAGTCGACACACACGTGCACACACATTCTTACATAAATCCTAACAGGATCACATCTCTTTTGATTGTTAATAGATCTCTCTGGTAGCACTGTGAAGGATGGACTGGAATGGAGAAAAGATAAAAAGGAATTAGGAGGCTACAGGCAGACCTTGCATAGAAAAGAGAAGCCCGATTAGACGTAAGGAAGGAAAGAAGAAAAGCTCAGTGACTTATATGATGTGAGAGGCGAGGGAAGGATCCAGGCTGACCTCCAGGTTCTGGTTTGCATGGCTTATAGCGCCAATTGTCCACAGACAGAATCCAGGACAAAGAGGTGGATTTACCAGGAAAAGATAACGATCTGGTGCTGAACTTTATATTATGACCAAAAGGTATTCAGTAATCTCTATTTCCCAGCTAATGCTATTAAAACACCAAAGCTAAACTGAACTGTTCCCAGGTTCGGTTACATAGACCATTCAGTCTTGTACCAAATCTGATTCCAAGACAACTTGTCAGACTAACAATGCTGTGGTCAAAATACCACAGAGGTAATAACATAACAGTAGTCTAGTTTTCCTTTTTAACACACACCCAAACCACACACCTCAAAGTATCTGCTCTTCCTCCTACATATTTACAGGTTTCCTCTAACTTTCTAAAAGCTGGGGCCAGGGAATTTCATAAGACGGAGAATTATAAGGGTGTTGTTTTAGCCCACTGGGAATCACTCTAGGGGTATTTTTCCTGATTCCAATCATCAACAAATATGTCACATAAAACCAGAGCTATAAAGTGAAAAAGAATTAATATAAACACTAAACTCCACAAAGAATAAAGCATATCCTCAGAATGCCATTCTATGCAATTTGGTGCTGGTGTAGGAATTCAGAATGTTAAGTAAGAGACAAAGAAGCTATCCCACCAGTGATTTTCAATCTTCTCCTTCACTCTGCCCCATGTACATGTGCTGCTGTTCACCATAAATGCAAATGACAACACCATGGCTTGTTGCCAGTAATACAATAAACTCAGTAAGATGGCACAGCATCTTATCATGAGACCTAGCAACTCCACCACTAAGTATCTACCAAAGAAAAACATACATCCATGCTAAGAGTTGCAAGCAAATGTCCATAACAGCATTATTCCTAAGAGCCAAAACTTAAAGACAATCTAACTGTCCATTAACTGATTAATATATAAACAAAATGTGGTATGGACATACAATGGAATATCATTTGGTCATAAAAAGCAGTAAGTACTGATTGATACATGCTTCAACGTGGATGACTATTGAAAATATTATAAGTGGAAGAAACCAGATGCAAAAGACTAAATCCTGTGTAATCCTACATTGTGAAATTTCTAGGAAAGGCAAAATTATAGAGACAAAGAACAGATCAGTGGTTGCCTGGAGCTGAGATGTGCACAGGAATTAACTACAAACTGGCAGGTACAGTGATGAAAGTATTCTTAACTGGACTGTGGTGATGAATATATAAAGCAATATACAAATTTACTAAACCACTGAACTGTACACTGAAGTAGATAAGGTATAGCACATAAAGAACACCTCAGTAAAGAAGAAAAAAACAAAAAGACCTTTATCTTATACTATTATAACACGAGTAAAGTTTATCTCTCAGCATGCAAACATAAGAATTCCATAATAGGCCGGGTGTGGTGGCTCACGCTTGTAATCCCAGCACTTTGGGAGGCCGAGGTGGGCAGATCACGAGGTCAAGAGATCGGGACCGTCCTGGTCAACATGGTGAAACCCCATCTCTACTAAAAACACAAAAATTAGCCGGGCGTGGTGGCAAGCGCCTGTGGTCCCAGCTACTCGGGAGGCTGAGGCGGAAGAATCGCTTGAACCCAGGAGGCAGAGGTTGCAGTGAGCCGAGATTGCACCACTGCACTCCAGCCTGGCAACAGAGCAAGACTCCGTCTTAAAAAAAAAAAAAAAAAAAGAATTCCATAATAAAGATTGTGCTAGAATGCTACTTTCAACTTCACAAGTTTGTAGTATACTCCAATAGCACAGAACCACCCATTCCTCCAAGATCCCATGACCACGTACATGCTGTTAGTCCTGCTGGAAGTGCCCTCCTCTACACGTCAACCTGGCAAACTCCTTCTCATCCTTCAAGTTTCAACCTAATGCTAACACCTTCTCCTACCATCAGACTGTACCTTATGCAAACTTCAAGTACAGCAATGAGCACATCATATGGTAAAAGTATGTTTGCACCTGTCTCTCCATCGAACCAATGCTTCTCCAAGGGAGATGCACGGATCTATTCTTAGGGGTCCACAATATGTAAAGAAACCTATTTTTAAATCTTCTTTCTCAATGTCCCAGTTTATACTGCATTTAGAGTCATGATGGGGCAAATGATTACCATTTCCACTGTTCGTCACTAAAAAAAAAAAAAAAAAAAACAAGAGACAGACCTACTACACAGATGATGCATTTGGGGCAACAGAAGATCAAATGAAATCACACCGCACTCCACTAGAACCAGGACTTCAGCAGTTCCAACACAGAACTGGGAACAATGAGTCATCCCACAGCAGGAGAGGTAGTCTGAACTCAAAAACCTCTGCCTGGATGAGTCAATACAACATTTTGTATTGCAAATAATGCTTTTGTTTTAGCAAAACAACATCATCTGTCACATTAAATTAATACAGTACATTTGGATTTCAATGACTTCATAGTTTTATATTTCATTACAAACTGGCTTTGGTTTAAAGCTGTAAAAAATATATAAGCATAAGGTGCTTACTCCTAGTCGCAGGTTTCTATGTACCTAAGTAATATAATAACAAAGGTAACGTAAGTCAACTTTGGGAGTTCAGATAATTTTCTCCCTTTGAAACAGAACCATATATTACACAAATTAGAGAAACAGTACACTAGAATATGTACCTTTTCATAGCAGAGGTCATATCTTTTCCTTTCTGTAGCCCAAATGCACTGCATAGGAAAAACCTTCACAAAATTTGGTTGAAAAATGTTACTTTGTATTCTGCTGCTACTCCAAAATAACAAAATTGTGAACTGCTACTGTCTGATAATGCCCTCAACTAATCTATTCCGGAGCTTTAAACTAGGGGGAGTTATCCTGCTCTCAAAGGTATAAAACCTAACCAAGCGGAACTTGTAGAAGGAGTGGAAAGAAGCTGTAGGAAAGGGAGGGAAAGCAGGCATTCTGTGAATGAAACACATCTGTCATTTAGTGAACTATTTGAACATTAACCAGAGGCAAAAAGAACATTTATGAAACATTTTCCTAAAGATATGGTTCAGCTGTGTCCCAACCCAAATCTCATGTTGAATTGTAATCCCACATATTGGAAGTGTGGCCAAGTGGAAGGTGACTGGATCACGGGGTGGTTTCTAATGGTTTAGCACCATCCCCTTAGCGCTGTTTCGAGATTGATAGAGTTCTCACGAGATCTGGTTGTTTAAAAGTATATGGCACCTTCCCCTTCACTCTCTTTCCTGCTCTGCCATGTGAAGATGTGCCTGCCTTTTGCCTTCTGCCATGACTTAAAGTTCTCCGAGGCCTCCCCAGCCATGCTACCTGCACAGCCTGCAGAACCGTTAGCCAATTAAACCTCTTTTCTTTATAAAGAACCTAGTCTCAGGCAGTTCTTTATAGCAACACACCTAGAATCCAGGACTTAACACCCACCTTTCGGTCTTTTTCTAACCCCTTCCAAACCGGGTCTTCCACATCCCTCTTCTTACGTAATGGAAACACTGGCAAAGAGTAATGTCAGTAATAAAGCAATATTAGGATGGAAAACTTTATTCCTTTTATTCCTGTACCAGGTCCCATACTAAATGCTGGAGTTACAGGGAAAGACAGGGCTGAGGTAACTGGGCAAGAAGCCCAACAAGATGATAAATAAAAGGTATAATCAGAGATCTGAACAGCACTATTTTACATTCATCATGTCTATAAACTTAACAGTTCTTTATAATTTAACAAAATTGTACAACCATGTCCATCATATTAACAATTCTGTAACTATATTATGCATATATTAGGTGTGATGGCCAGTTTTATGTGTCAATTCAGCCAGACTACTGTCCCTAGTTATTCAATCAAACACTAATCTACATGCTGCCATGAAGGTACCTGGTAGATGCTATTAAAGTCCATAATCAGTTACATGTACATAAAGGAGATTCTCCTAGATAGCCTGTGGGGACCTGATTCAATCAGAGAAAAGCCTTAGGAGCAGAACTCTGGTTTCCCTGAAGAATCCCATCTGTGTACAGCAGCTGTGATTCATGCCCAAGAGTTCTAGCCCGTCTTTCCTGGCAGCCTGCTCTATGGATTTTGGACTCACCTACCCAGTCCCATAAACACATAAGCCAATTCCTTGCAAGAAATCTTTTTAATATATTTCCTGCTAGTTCTATCTCTCTGGTTGAATCCTCAGTGATACAACAGGATTGAACAAAGAAGTAAATAGTAATGAGAACCAGGTTTCCTCACTGTCTACGAAAAAGTTACAAATAAGGGAAGAGGGAAGGCTAGAATGATTCTTAGGGTGTTAGATTGCAATCAGCAGTACTACAGTATGAGTATACACACACACACAAATACGTGTATACAGAAATAAATACAGATGTATATACAACTACAGGCTCGTATACACCCATGTTTTTCCTAGCTCTCCACTGAGAGGGTCTAGGAGCAATGATAATCCAATGATAATCCAGTAACAATGAGTTCAATTAGCACCCAGATCCTAGCTTCTAAATATCATCCTCCAATAAAAGGAAATAAGGCTCCATGAAAAAGTGGCTGATTACAGGGAGGGACAGGGAAAATAAGAGGTGACCCTGAAATGTCATATGGTGCCAAAAATCAAAATGCCCAATGGGGAATGTCAAAAGGACACAGGAGCCAACCTGCTGGAACTCACAATGGCCAAAGCTGCAACAGTTTGAGCAAAAAAGTACATAATAACTTACTTCTTTGTATTACAACCATAGGAAAAATGAATATCCAAAACTCCATTTTGATATGAAAAACTGATAAGTATTCAAATGGAGGAGAAGGGACGATCTTCCTAAAGGAAGAATTCTAATTAACATAAAAGAAATGAAGGAAATATAAAATCACCATTAGGCAAACATCACAGAAATAACTTGCAGGCAAAATCAACCGATGGATACTAAAAATCAGTGGGTCAAAGTCTAAGGGAAAACAGGAAAATTCATCTCAATATGTCTCTCCAAAGATATTTATCAATTATAAAGGATTAATAATAACTACAGAGGAAAATTAAGCAGATGTCACCTTCACTAAGTGATCAAGGTAAGATGTTTCATCATCATTTGTATACAGTGTATCCTGCTGTGATACACTAAGAATACATGACTTCTGTGGACTTCTCAACAAAACTGGATAGCCTCAGCCTAACCACAAGAACACACTAGACTAACCCAAATGGAGAGGCAGTCTACAAAATAACCGACCAGTATTCAACAAAAGAGTCATGGTCATGAAAGACCAAGGAACTGCCACAGGTTAGAAGGAGGTAAAAAGACACTGGACGTCTGTGAGATGTAAGATACTGGACTGGACTGTAGGATGGAAAAAAAGGGATTGGGGGAAAACCAGTGAAACTCATGTAACATCTGTGGTTTCAGCACTAACACTGTACCATTGTTAATTTCCAAGTTCCATGATTTTTCCATGGACATGAAAACTGATATTAGAAGCAGCATGAAAGATATATGGGAACTCTCTGTACTAGATGGAACAATTTTTACAGAAGACCAAATTTGAAAGCAAAGAAAAAATCTATAGTTTAAAAAGATCTAAATCTGGTCCTATAATTTTTTAAACTTTAAAAAAATAAGGCAGTAGTTTTTTTTTCATCTTTTTTATTTGAAATATGAAGGCTATGTACTATTTTTATTAAAAGTAAGTATTATAAATAGCAATCTTCAGTGCTTTTTAAAAAAAGTATGCCATAACCTCATCCTCTTCATTTAAAATGAAAAGGAACTGGCCTGGAAGAAAAAAAAAATCAAACTGAGAATTTTGTAAAGGACAAATGTATATGTAATTATATGTAAATGTGTATGCAAAGAAAAGGGTATGGAAGATTGATTCATTCATTCCTTGTTTAACAAATTTCTACTAAGCTCCTACAATATTCTAGGCACCTGCCAGGTTCTAGGGCAAGGATATTACTATGATGTAGTCCTCA
Organism: Cacajao melanocephalus; assembly: GCA_963573385.1. Lineage (NCBI taxonomy): Eukaryota > Metazoa > Chordata > Mammalia > Primates > Pitheciidae > Cacajao > Cacajao melanocephalus. The sequence continues at coordinate 31,126 of CAUYLG010078327.1, read as the reverse complement.
CGCTGCTCATGGAGCTTACCACTACTTCTAAGTATTAAATTCCTAACTCTGACAATTTAGCAACTGTGAGACATCCAGGGACGAGTCACTGGTAAATGGCAGCCTAATGGCTGAGTGGGAGTTTCCTCTCACAAGTCCACCATATTCTCAGGCAGTGCAGTGGGTAGGAGCAAGCCTCCACTTAGAGATAACAGAATTCAAGGATATGTTTTGATTCTGCCTAACAGATTTCTAAATGAGTAATATATTTGTTGTCTATTTACTTGAATACTTGAGTTTGGTTTCATGTTAAAGAGTGAGCCAAAATTTTACAGGTGAAGCAGAGATCAGTGTTGGTATCCGAAGTTACGAGCCCACAGTGACCTCTTATTTCAAAGGGGGATAGGTAGACTCAAATCACAGTAAATTAGAGATCACTGCTAATGAAAGAACTCTCTAGAATTGGAAAAGATCAGAACTACACTGATGTGGTACTGCATAGCCACATGCAACCACCTTTGCATTTGTTTAAGATTATCAAGGCCTTTGTGAAACACTACAGAGCATTTTCCTTGTCATGAAATATTAATAATTCAAATCCAGGAACAGGGTCAGATATGGTTTGCCTCTGTGTCCCCACCCAAATCTCACCTTGAACTGTAATAATCCCCACATATTAAGGGCTGAACCAGATGGAGATGACTGAATCATGGGGTGGTTTCCCCCATGCTGTTCTCATGATAGTGAGTATCATGAGACCCGACGGTTTTTAGGTGTCTGGCATTTCCCCTGCTTGCCTCACTCTCTCTCCTGCTCCCCTGTGAAGAGGTGCCTTCTGCCATGATTGTAAGTTTCCTAAGACCTCCCCAGCCATGAGAAACTGTGAGTCAATTAAACCTCTTTTCTTTATAAATTACCCAGTCTCAGATATTTCTTCATAGCCACGTCAGAACAAACTAATACGTGGTCTACAAAATAAACTATCTCCTAAAAACCGTGAGGTAAATTCCACCTCAGAAAAAAACCTAATAGGCCAAAGAGGAAAAGATGTTTATTTGCCTAACTGGCTCTTCACGTGCCAGCCGGTCTTGCCTTGCCAGTCCTGACTACCCTCCTGACAAAAGCCCTGAGGGCACAAGAGCACACATACAAGATTCTGGTCCGATGACATCTCTTCCTACATTTAATTTTCCCTGACCCATACACACAGTGAACAGAAAAACGCCTGGGAAATGTTAAGCATTTTCATTATGAATCAAACAGTCACTCTGTCTTAAGTTGACCGAAACAAGTTTTATTTTCATCTATACAAGGGAATCCCAGACTCCCCAAGAAACTGTTCAGCACTGTAAACAGCCATCCCTCCCTGATGGTCCAAACCTTATCCTTAGCCACTGGGTTCTAACCAAACCAGACACAACGACTATTTTTATATTCCTGAACTAATGCTCTCTTCAGCTGACAGGACAACCGAACAATAGAGAACCCGGGGGAGAAGGATAGAAATCAATGTTCAGCTGCTACATCAGCATCCCCATGCCCAGGCCAGCAAACCCGCCAGCTTCATGCACCTTTCCCATTCTCTTGGCCTTCCCTCCTGAACCTTAGGATGAACAGTGATGCTGCTCCTATGATACCAAGTCACCCCCCAACTTGCCCATTAGATCCCGTGGGCACTAGTTCTTGTATCATCAATTTTTCCATCTTATGGTTAAACCAAAATTCAAACTGAAAACACTATTAAGTCCTTGGTATAAAGTTAAAACTAAAAATACTTTTAAGTCTTCAATATTCTTTTTCCCTGCTGTTATTCCGTAAGGAGAAGTTGACAAACAACCTCCTAAAGAGGCATATGATCCTACCGAGGACTGTACTGCATCTGCAGACAACTCTATTATAGGTAGTCTTGACTTGGAAACTTTCAAAAACTTGTTTTCAAAACAGGAGTCATTTTCAAAGGTTTGCTTAAATATAATGTCCTTTTCTTTTTAGATATCACGGTAAAGGCAAAATAGAACTTAAGGAGGCATTATTATTGTATCTAGTGTTGCTTTGACTACTTTGAAAAATTAGATTAATTTGCACCTAACAAGAATATATCCAAATGGCTTTCATTTAAAATGACCATTGGTATGGTTTTAATTCATTTTAAATGAATAAGTACAATGGGGTAGAAGGAGTTTGCTTGTGTTTACAGAGGAGGAGGTGGTTACTGACTATTCTTTACAAGTCCTGAAGATGTTAATGAGAAGTACACATCAGTTCTGTAAAATTACAAACCTTTCAGACATAAGAGCACTCAACTGAAGCACCCAGGTCTAACTTATACATGTTTGAGTCATGATGCATGATTTAGCTACAATCAACAGAGGTGCATTTCCATTTCGTTCAGACATGTGCTAAGATGTTAACCAGGGAGGAAAAAGAGAAGCGGGGAAAAAGAAAAGTCCATTTTCAGAATTAATTAATCATCATTTCTGATGAAAGCCAGTTTTAACAGCAATGAACTGCCCTACAAACGACACACCTCAAATACTAAAATCTCACCTTATTTTTTAGTAAACAAGCTGGTTTGCACCATCCCTTCCAAAGAAAGGAGGTGAATTTTACCTACTAGAAAGACTTTTGAATTGGGAGTGATGTGTGGCATGATTATTGTGAGGACTTCTCCTGGCCTGGTTCGTCTTTCCTCTGTGCTAGTAGAGTCTCACTGGATAGCAGAATCTATTTTTAGAAAATTACCTTTAAAAAATTAAAGTTTGCAACATAGAAAAATAGAAAAAGGTGTGTGTGGTGAGGAAATAAGCTGCAACATAAAAGGCAGTAAAAATTTTAAACAAGACCTTCAGGTGCTTGACAAAAGTAATTCTAAAATTTTTTTTTATTGAACCAAAATTTAAAATGCACCCAAAGAAGAAGAGGAACGAAACAGAAAGTTAACAATAATAAAGGAGCAACAAATGGGGGGCAGGGGGAAGTCAGTCAATAAGTAATGAACTGTAATAGCGCAACAAAAAACTACAGGGTACTTTCCTTAGACAATAAGCAACTTCACAGCAAATACATAAAAAACCAATCAATGTTCATAGTTTCATAACTAGCCTAAAACAACTAAATCATGAAACTCCCAAGCACAAAGAAAACCCACTATTGTTCAATCCTACCGAATTCAGCAGCCCACAAGGTCTCTCTCCTCCCCCATCCTCTCCCTACTCCGCCACCTTCCTTGGCCCATCTGTCTTCCTTTCCTACCTCCCCTTCTATTTACACTCCCAGCCAGCACCAAACCAGGAAAGTGATTGGGTATCTAATGCCCTATCATTTAGGGTGTGCGAGAAGCAAGGCGCATTGTTAGATAATTAAGGATTCTGTGGCTTACCCAGTGAGTCCTTCTACCCAGCTGTCCCTGCAATTCTGAAAACCCCTCTAGTCCCGTCAGGCTGGACCAGCTTGAATCACATGTAAACCTCCATTCTTTCCCATTGCCTCCCAACCTGTTCAACAACTTTGTCAGCAGGAAAGAAGTAGAAGTAAGGCTGTGAAAGGCACCTGAGAAAACAAACAAACCAGCACCACAGGAGAAATCACTGTTTGAACCTGAGCTGAGCGCTTCCGTAATCACACTATTGAGACCTCACAAAAGCTGAATGAATGAATGACAGACATTACCAGACTGACAGTATGCGAAACTCATGTGCTCTCTATGTATTTTAGTTATGCTGTAAGTCACTGATAGTCCGAAACAGAATAAATGCTAAGACAGGTTTGGTGGATCAAACCTTTAAAATGTTAATATTTCATTATTATTCACACATCACTAATAGTAGATCTGACTTTTTCTTAAGTGTACTAAACAGGACATTTTACAAACTTACTAAAGTCACAACTATAACATGCCGTTAAGCAGCTGTCATTTCATAGTCTAATAAAGGTAGATATTGTAGAACATAATTCATGAATACTTCTCAGTCTTTGAATGAAAAAAAAAGAACCACAGAATCACCTGTACTTTGATTAAAAAGTTGCAGGGGACCCCCAAGAGAGAAAATAATCAAATCCTGAAAAATGCCTTTTTGAATTCCACGGTCAGACTCTAAACTCCAACTGTATGCTGCTTTGTATCAAAATCTATGTAGAAATGCACCATCTGTTTTGAGATGCAGCACTTTTTACCAAATACATGTACAATTTGCAAAGAATACTCCTGAAGTTACTTTTACCTCCTCACGGAAAAATGACTAAACAAAAACAGCCAGTCCTTGGAGAAAGCAAATTTCTGAGCCTTCTAATGCTCGGGTGAACACCTGACAGACACAGGCGTCAGTGGCAAGCTGGTGCAGCGAGAGCAGGCTGGGGAGAGGCAAGGCATGCGGCCTGGCTGACCCACATCACGGAGCATCTCAGCACACAAAGCAGCCTCCGCCAAGGATACAGAGGCAGCAAAGGCAGCAGCCACAAGACTGCCCAAGGGAAACGTGCACCTCAGAGCTTCCCATAACTTCATAGGTACAGAAGAGATGTCAGGCAAGGAACCGCAGCTCAGAGCAGGCGAGCTCATCCCAACCTCAAACTGAAATATCTGACATCAACTAATAGTTCTACGAGAATGATCCAAGCACTACTTTTAAAGGCTTCTGAATTCTCTGCAACGATCAATCCGTTTTCATCTCCCTAAAGAACATGAGCAATTTAAATAAACTCAGAACAGTTTAATTTAAAATCTTAAATCCATCAGCCTCAAATGTGATCACACATTCAATCCTGCTTTTTAAACAACTGATGGTCAAATCAGAGCTCCACGCACAAATGTGAGTAGTCTTTTTCATAACTCTACCGCTCAGTACCCTACAAGGGGAAACCACATATTTCTCTCCATTGCTCCTTTCTATATGCATTAGCCTGATCTTCAGCAGAAGAAGCAAACTTAAGACATTCAAATCAGCAATATTCTGGAGGTGATAAGGAACCAGGGCCAGAGAACCCTCAAAGGAACCTGGAAAAAAGTCTGCTGTTCTGGCAATGGCACAGGATCCTATGACCCACTAAGTTCTAGGTAGCATAGGGTTTCATTCTTTTCCTCCACTTTAATCCAGAGGGAGAGCAATGACATGTTATGTGGTCCAAAAAGCTCATTTTTTTCTGTTACCCATTCCAATAACTGAGAAAGACATTTCTCAAATTTCAAGCGAAAAATTCATCTTACTATGCACACTTAACAGCCTTTCTATGGAAAAAAAAAAAAAAAGGTTACAATGGTCTTGTGTTAATGATGAGACATAAAACTTTCTGAAAGAGGTTACAAATACCATCTTTAACTCCTAACTATAAACTTGACACTGTTACCTCTTCTGCAGTACAGATTTCTACTGGGTGGGTGAAAACTCATTTTGTTTAGGTAACACCCAAGCAAACCTGTCGAGTCAATGTAAGACTAGACACTAGCCACGCATAACACTGTCACCTCTAACTAGAAGGCAAGGAAGTGTGAAGCAGTTTTTCAAAAAGCTGAGAAATAGACTAATTCTATATTGGTGGGTTTTTCTCCACATGACTCCTAGAAGAAGCTGCCAAAGACAAACTGTCAAAGTCTACCTGGAAAGTCATGATCTCAGAGTGCACAACCACAATGAGAAGAAGAGAAGGGAGAGAAAGACGAGGGATGGTGGAAGGGAAGGAAAAAGAGGAAAAGAAAGACACATTCAACTTTAGAGGGAGACCCTTGGCAGGAGTCCCATATAAATTCTGTGCTTTATGCATCAATTAAAACCCTTGGCACTCAGTAAGTTACACTAATAAATTACATCAGAGGACGTAACAATTTCCAAGGTCAGGGGGTTGAAGTAGCCAATTATTATTTTTATTCTTAGTTAAACAAAAGGCATCCCTCTAACTAAACAGCTCTGGAGAATAATATATCACTCATTTACAACAGCCCAATGCATTACAAGAAAGTGCTGGTTTAAAAGGTTAAAAATATAATCTGACAGCAGTGATGCTTCTAAATTAAAGGCACTGGAGATGCACCAAGTAAACGTATTTATTTTGTTGCCCTGTTATCTAAATCCAGAACCTCCAGGTATGACCAGAGCCACTGTAGACCTCAACACTCTACCACACCCCCTTGAAAATACTCAAAAACTCAACTATGCAGACTCTAAGTGAACCGGTGGAAACCTGGATGACAGAATGCCTTCCCTACAATCTGTCCTTTCAGAGAGCTAAACGTCTTTTAACATTTGGTTTTTATGCTTTAATTTTATCTATAAGAATAAAATGTATAAATGGGATTTTCAGAACATTCTCTTGGGTCCCAGTTTTCTGTGTCTTTTAAATTTACGGTGTTATCCAATGATCATGAATGTTCAGAAAGATCAATGAGGTAAGCCTCATCCATCAAAGAAAGATGCAAGCAGACCACATACTTTGTGTTAGAGAAAGCAGAATCACAAACTGTAATTTAAAAAAAATCCTCTACAAAGATTTCTGCTTAATCATCAGTTAACCTAAAACTTCCACAGTCCATAAGCACGCCACTTCTGAAGGATTCCAGTTAACAGAGGTCTTTACTACATAAAGCCAAGGTTGTTAACCACTCTGTTAAGTTTTCTTAGCAAGAAAAATATACAGCATGTTACACTGTTAGTCTCGGTCTTTTTTTTTTTCTCCCAGTTACTTTTGGTCCAGAAGAAACAACAGTTCCAGATTTTGAAATACAGTCTATCAGAAAAATAAAGGCTGTTTTCCATTTAATAATAGTCACCATGTGTAGCTGATACATTTATAACAGAAGGCCAAAAGATGTCAGCTCTTGGAGAAATCTCACTTTAGAGAGATGTTCAGTAGTAAATTGATTCATCAACCACCAACATGCCCTCAAAATCTCTGAGCTACCATCCTTGAGGATTATTTCTCAGAGAAAATACCTGCCATTTCTGGATCACTTTTTATTGAGAGCATGTACCCGTTACACAGCAGAAAGAAAATCTACAAGGCAAAACATAATCGGCCAGATACTCACTACAAGACAGTCTCTTACTATAACCCAATCAAAACTAAATGAAAAAATTCATTAAGCCACTTCACAGAGCCACAATTCACAAATCATTTGGACTGTGGCTTACTCCAAGGTTTGTGCACACACACTGAGCAGCAAACCTCTCCCTTCTACTTGCCGGCCCCGCACGAAGCAGCACACATGCTCATGGAACCAGATTTTAGTCCGTGTATCTTTCACACTTACACTACAGCTCTGGGGTTGCACAGACATCACCACTAAGACCAAGAACTTTAATTCAGAATAATTTATGCCACCACACTGCTCTCCACTGGACATGTAATTTAAAAAAATATTACATTTCCCTTTTTATCTAAGTCCTATCAGTAAGTTGAATTTTAGAAATTTCATTATTCATTATGGTCCCTACAAAAACTAGATTAGGAATGGAGAAAGGAGAAGGAATATTCATTTGAGAATTCTACAAACTGAAGGCAGTGTGGGAAATTGGATTGGGGGATGGTGTAATAAAAGAAAAACAGAAAAGAAAGATGCTTATATTTTCCTGCTGTACTCAACTCTCTTCAGCAAAAAGAAATAGTTTAATGACAAGATTACTGGTTCTTCAAAATGATTTTTTTTAAAGAAAAACAAAAAGGAAGAAAAAAATAAACTGAAGTTGGCTTTCACGGTATCACTCCAGCTGACTTGCTTCAAATACAACAAGCTGCACTGGACATGGGAGCAGGATGGAGGGAAAAAGTCAACGAATACCAAGTATTTTTGTAGGGACATGAAAAAAGAATACATCAACATTGGCTGAACAGCAGATATCACATATAGATTACAAGCACAAAGTTCTCTGAGAATCAAAGGAAAGGAGTTGAAAAGTAAAAAATGCAGAGTAAAAACACAAATACAAGCACACAAACGCAAAAGCCAGATGTGATAACTATCAGGAAAAAATAATAGAATATTTATCTGTGACTTCAGAATGAAAAGATAAGAAACCAGAGTAACTAATTTTGAGTACAAATAAAGCTTTGTCATTGTCAAAATATGTTTCAGTTTGTTGATTTTTCTGGGGAGACTTTAATACTACATACTAAGAAAGATTACTTAAAGCAAAAAGCTGAAACTACTGTCAGCTTCAGGCCACATCTCTGTACTTATGACTGTAACCCCTTCTCTTTCTTAAAGTTTAGAAGGAAAATTTAAAATTTATCACCATCTCACTTTAGGACAAGACAGTCAATTGTCAATGAGTACTTATTACATTTATGTGCTGAAGCATTGTACAATCTATCTTACCTTGGAAGACACAAACAGGAGAATACTTTTAGGAAGCTAATTAAAGAACTATAAATAAAATAAGCACCTATTTTAAAGTAAATAATACATTCTTAAAAACTACAGCAGGGTATTAAAAAAAGGAAGAAGAAGACATCCCTATGAGAATGCTCATATTTCCAATCCATTCTGACCCTCTACCTAGTGCCACGTACTACACCAGGTACTGGGACAGGTGACAGCTGAATGAGCCCAGGCCGTGCCCTGACATGGCCCTTGAAGGAGGTGACATTTAAAAGGCACAGAAGGCTCACTAGAAATCCTTGCTCCTGACTGGATGGAAAAGGGGGAGGAGTCAGGGAGGCCATCATGCTTCCGGAAGTGACACCTGGGCTAAATCCTAACAGTTGAGCAGGTTGTGTAGCAGGCAGAGGAAGCTGCATGTGCCAAAGCACAGAAGATGAAGAAAAAGAAGAAAGTTACATGAACATGTAACGAGGGTGGGGGAAGGGCCTCAAGGGCAGAAAACAGGGTCCTGAGCTCACCTAGGCAGGACGTGTGTAAAATGTAGTGTCCTTTCCTCTAAGTACCTAATAGACTTATTTTCATAAGCCATGCCCTTGGCATACATGCTGAGTCTTTCGGAGATCTTCTAAAGATCTCAAAGGACAGAAGCCTGTTTCTCCTCCTCCCATATAACCTGTTAAAACATATAGAGACTTTAGACACCACATGGCAATTCCTGATGCTGCCCCCTCAACCTGCCCAAAAAAGCAGACTGGTGTTGACCTATTAACATAACCTCATTCTGATCAAGAAAAAATATATTTGGCTTATTTTAAATGATTTTTAGCATTAATCAAATTCTCTAAAAATGAAAGTCAGTTAGCTAACACTTTAAAAAGAAGCACGCATGCTATGTATAAAATGAGGCACACGAAAATATGTATACGGACATATAATTAGAAGTGAATGTGCAAAAAAATGAAAATAATATTAGCATCATGGATCAAAGAAAAACGAAGATTGTTCCCAAAATCTGGAAAAATGTTTCTTCTTCTAAGTTTCATTAATACACTTTATGTATCCATTTAGTATACAGCCTTTTAAATTAGTACCGTATTACCTCAATATAAATGGCCTGCCTCAAGAAAAAAAATCCCATTTACAAACTTTTTACTGAAGAAAGCTAAATGATTTGTGTTAATGATTAGTGTTCACATCTAAAAGTTGTAAGAATCAATGACACATAACTTAAAACTGGCTTAACCTAGGGGAAACTGGGGTGAAATAATTTCACAAGCAAAACTGAAGAAGGTGTGATTTATGGTAACCAACATGGTGACTGTTCAAGTAGATAAAAAGACCCAATTAGATCAGAGAAACATTCATTTAAATTGAGCTGAAAGGGCAACAGAAAGCCCTTCTCCTGAGGGAGCTGAGCTCTATTGTCTGGATTTGATAATGGAGGTAACAGGAAAAACAGGGGCAGGCACTCTCTGACCCTTTCCATGGGCCTGGAGGAGATGAACAGAACAGGAACATAAGCAGGCCGCCAAGCCATCAAGCAGTGGGCAGGGGTGGCTCCACAACAGGGCTGTCCGCCTACACAGCTGTCCACCCCACGACAGGAGTCCCACGGAGCAGTCTGCAGCATTTCCACTGTCATCATCACAACTTCAGATCTTAATGTAAAACATTATGTTATATCCTCCTGATGTCTATCAAAAGTTATTACGGACGATGATACAGCCTTAGGGCAGGGACTCCGGTCTTGCAAAGTCCTGATAAAAGCACAAGCTTTAATAAAGCTTTAATAAAAGCATAAGCTTATGCTTTTATCAGGGCTTTGCAAGACCAGAGTCCCTGTCTTTAGAATCTGAGACCTGGATTCAAATTCCTGAACTTCAAAATCCTTTACTGACCGTGCAGAGTTATACAAGTCACTCAGTGTCTGGGCACCAGCGGCATTTCCTCATTTGTTCAATGGGGATGGCATCGCCTCCTCCAGGCCTGCTGTAAAGGAGCACATGGCATGTGGAAGGAGCCTGGGCCCCTTTATAAGCCTCTCACACCGGGCAAGAGACTCCAAGTTCAATTTACTGATTTATCATTAGTAAACTGCACAAGAGCAAGGAAAATTCAGTGAGGGGTAATGCCTCTGCTCAGACCTCCTCACTACCTGCAAAGACAGAAATAACTCTCTCCTGAACTCGGACAATTAAAGAGCTTGCTTACTTACCTACTTATTTATTTATTTGACACAGCGTCTCAACTCTGTCGCCCAGGATGGAGTACGGTGGCGTGACAGTTTTATTTTTTAAACAACACCAAGTCTGTACACTTCATTATCCTGGACAAGATTTCCAAGTAATAAACCCCAAATATGAGCTTTGACTAAGGGAGGTAAAGAGTGGGAAGGAGAGGAACCAAATTACTAAAGTGATGAAGATTTGGACCTTTTCCAACTGGGGAAAAAGTGAGCTGTGTTCCCTTTTAATATTCAAAACAGTAGTGTACAGGCGGACTACCATGGTAGAGAATAATTCAACTGAAGGGCATTCTGGGGCACGTCAACTACTCAGGTTTCACGCTTGTGTCGCTTATTACATTAGCAGAACCTGTTGATTGAATTACTTCCCTGCAGAGCTTCCAGGTCTCTTGTTTTTCCTATATAACATCTAATACCGCTTATCAAGATGCTGTATTTGTCCTTTGGTATTTTACCAATTCATATCTTCAGATGCCTGTTTGCTCAGAATGTTTTTCAGAAACTCTGGGTCATATGTGCCTCAACACCTATGTAACCAAAAAGGCTTAACTGCTCTCACAGGAAGGTTGAAACTATACAGTGTAAAGCTACGCCAGCTCTCAGAAGGGTCTAAGTCAACTGAGTTTCATCAAAGCCTTAGAGCTGGCATCTGGTCTAAGTTAACACTCACAGTAAGCAAATAAAAGGCACTTTTCCTGGACTGCTGTTGGACTATGCTTTCTGGATTAGCTAAACCAAGTGCCACTGCTGGAACAAGTTATAGCAAGTACTGTTAGTGAGGGGATAGGAGCTATATGGTCTTTTCCCTCAGTCAATCCTAACAGGACGATCAAAAGACAAAAAAGGAAAAATCAGCGTAACAGTGACATTAGTCCCAGGCAAAGACAGATCTTTATTGAGAGGAAAAGTCCTTGAAGCCCCTTTTCACACCATAAATAAAATACAAATGCTAGTCCAAATTACCAACAGCAGCAACAAAAGCAAATAGAAAGATTTCAAGGGTACATGTCACAGCTAATAAGGTTAGAGAGCTTTTCTGGAAGGAGGAAGCAAATGGATCATCTTAAAAACTAGAGAAATGAACTCTGAATTATTGTGGATGATAAAGGCAGGTTTTCCTGCCTTTACCCAATATCCAATTCATATTGAAGCATCAATTCAATATGAAATATAATTATATATACTACAATATATTCAGGAAAATAGGGCAGATATGAGGATTCATTTTTATTTCCTCATACACATACATTGAATTTTCTGAAAACACACTAGGAGCACAATACTTAGGTGGGTGAAGCACGTATGTGGGCAACTTCCCAAGAAAACTAAATGTAAGTTGCAAACCCAAGAAAAAAGCATTTAACCTTACTGGCAACTTCTTTGAATGAGTGAAGTTTAACATCACTATGTTTAATGAGAATAAGCAGTATGGCAAGGATTTGGTTTAAAAATAAAATAAAATAAAAACATACAAAACTGCTTTGGAACACATACAGTAAAGGCAGGACGGAACAACTTCGGGTCAGAAGGGCCTAGGTTTGAATCAGCACTCTGTCATATGTGGCCCTGCATAGGCTTCTCAAACATCAGGACTCAGTTTCATCTATAGAATGATGAGTGAGGGTACCTACCTCCCTTGGTAAACATTATAAGAGGCCACACACGAGCAGCACTTTACAAAGGACCCAGCTAAGAATTGGCACTCAATAAAGGACAGATATCATCAGGGCTCAGGGGCCAGCCCTCTGGGGACCGCCCCCAGGGAGCCGGAAGAACCAGGCCGCTAAGCAGCAAGAGTCTAGCCAGAATTTCCTCATCTCCGCAGGAAAAGAAAAAAAAACTCAGATCTCGATGCTTCCTCTTTAAGAATAATTTTTAACTGCAGGTTCTGGCCAGGAACCTCCACGTCAATTCAAAAGGGAGTCGTGCACCCTGAGAAATGGCAAAGGTCGAGATGGGAACACAACCGGGCCAAGCAGGGCAGCCCCAGAGTGATCCAAGACCCCCACCTGCAGCAAACACAAGGCCAGAAATCTGCTCTGCTCTTTTCTCCAGCAATGGGATCAATTACACCCTCAGAGGGGCTGGTCTGGGGACAAAATGCCAGTCCCACCTGGCCCACACGACTGCTGCCACAACTCAGCAAGAGACAGCCAAGACCCCAAGGCAGAGGGACAAGCCCATCTCTCCTTGAAACAACAGCCTGGAGAAAGAGCAGCCCATTCTGCCTCCTGAGGGCGATCCCCTAGCTGGTGGGCACACTCTGCATCCTCAGATGCAGGCAAAGAGCATGGGGCTATGGCGGACAACACGCTCAGGACCCCATCCCTTGGGCCTCCACGGAAAGCAAGGCTCCAGAAAACAGTTGTCTGAATGGGTAACAGGAAAGAGGTCTTGGATCACTAACTGCTCTGCCAGTGGGGTTTAACCCAAACACATTCACTGGTTCCAGCACAAGTTTCAAAAGCAAAACCACTGAGCGTCCAAATGAGTCCACAGATCGTGTTACTCCACCTTACTGTCGCCATCACACAGGAGGAGGCTACACCCAATGTGAGCAACTGTTCTTTGGCAGGGGGAGTGAGACAAACTAGGAAGGAAATGAACTGCATAACAGAAACAAGCCTATTTGGAGATTTCAAGCAAGACTGGGTCCTAAGGATTAGTTCACTAACCTAACTCAGAAGGAATAACAGTCTGGAATAACGCCTGGAAGTGTGAGCAAGGCCTTCCCCTCCCAGAGGCCTCAGTCTTCATTGGGCCCAAGTCCTTCCTTTCAAGTCTCTCTCATCACACTGGCCCTTTCATCCCTTTGATTCCAGAGGTGCTGGATATTTCTCAGCCTGTGAACCCCTCAACCTCTCTATATGCCTTAAGGCACTCTGCTCTCCCCTTGCTAGACCTTGGCTAACTCTCCCATCCCACCTCTGCTGACATGGAATCCCTCCCTCCCTACAAAAACCTGCCCTTCCCCAAAAACAAATTTTGTCCCCTACTGTACATGAAACCCTGTACTTTCCCTTGGCAGTACCTTGCCAGGTTTGCTTAAAATGCTTCCTTCCTGGTGGACTGTATGCTCCATGAAGGCAGGGACCACTCTGCCGTTACCTACTATAACCCTAGCTCAAGTATTTCAATACCCAACCTGACTTTCCAACTTCACCTCCCTCACTCCAAGTACTTCAGCCTCCAGCCAAACCCCCACAAGGTTCCAAAATCACCACTGCCCTATAAAAACCTAGGTCACCCCTCCAGGCTCTGCTAAAGGCCACCTGCCCCCAGGAAATCCTCCCAATCTCCCAGCAATACGCATGCCTCTCACCTTCACCCTGGTGGAAAGAATCAAGCACGAGAGCCATAAGGACCTACCTTCTAATCAGATTCCCATTAACTAGGGGAGTGAGCATGAACAAGTCACTAAGCTGCAGCCTCACTGCCCAAATAATAAAATTGAACTCCCAGGGAGGACAGTGTAAACCACCTATGGGAACCTGGCACATATTATGCCCAGAGCTCTCACCCATCGCCCCCTCTACACCCTATTTAATGATTTGTTGCTAAGCTGTCTGTCTTGCCCTTAAACTGCATATCCCTGGTGGGGGAGGGAGGGGGGACGGGCATTTCCTTGCGTAGGCTTCACCACCCCTAGTCCTCTGAAATGAAATCAGCCTCACCAAACAGCAACAACAACAGCATCACCTAACACAAACTGAGCAGTCAGTGTTTGGTGTGCACATTTAAATAGTGCTTAATTCCTAGGATGTACAGGGAATCCCATTTTTTTCCCTCAACTTAAAGTTCAGGGGTACATACGCAGGATCAATGAATCCCATTTTTAATTAAATATAACCACGCAGAACACATATGCAATAATATACATATACACGTGTACCTCAAAATCCTTTGTGTAATTTTAAGCTTTAAAAACTACAAAATTATAAAAGCTACAAACAACATCATTTGGAAGTTCAATCACTTCAACTTCTTTTACACTCAGTTGATCAATTTTGAATCCAAAAGTTTTGATTTTACATTTTTCAGTCCCCCTCATTAGAAGTGAAAAATGCTAAACTTCCCCAAACAGAATTTAGGGAAATTTCAGAAGTTACATTCACTTTAGCCACCAGAAGAATGTTTTTATTTTCTTTCTATGGCAACGTGTTCAATCTGGAGGCAGGACCGGTGGATGATGTGCCTGTAGCTCTCCCCTCAACCCTGAGTACTGCGCAGGTGGCTGGCAGCAGTGGCTGCTGTCACATTTTGTCTCTCTTTTGTAGAGAGTGCACTAGCCTACCCCCAAACTGCACCACACAAGAGCACTCTTCTGCCTTGGCTTGCTTCTCAACAGTACAGAAACGTTCTCTACGGTGTGGAGGAGAAGTAAAGTATTTCAGGAACTGTACTTACTACCTTCTTACTGCCGGCAGTCACAGACAGCTACAACCAATATACATGAGCTCTTCATCCTGTCCTCTAACCACCGAACGCAGTGTTAAAACATTCTTTTGGTCCTTCCGCCATCCTGTACCCGCAGGATGCTAGTACAGATTACCTCACCTACTCAAATCTGTGTTAGTTCTGCTATTTCATGTCAGGTGACCTTTAAAAGCTTGAAAATCTGTGTCATGCATTAGCTCTCCTAGGTGAAAGCTGCTTATGTTCCAGCCTTCAAGAAGCATGGTTCTCAGCAAGCTAGGCTATTCTCCAACTGCCATGCTCTCAACAAATTTCAGGAGATAATATTGATTACGGAGATTAACGAATGCAAAAAGACTTGCAGATGACTTACATATGATAAACTTACTCCAAAAATGCTTTTGTGTTAGCTAAGATTTTCAAACCATACAGTACTTAGTGTTTGGAATAACTCATCCAAAAGGCTGAAATTGTGCTCACTAGAATGATCGATAACCTGAGGAGACAAACAACTCAACAAAAACTTAATGAATTTATCTCATCAGGTTGCATCCTGAATTCTGTCCAGAGCATGTAATGAAGGTACCCGAACCATAATGTAATCTTACGTACTACATCAAGGATCTAGTCAGCATAATTTTCTGGGATCTGGTGTGAAGGCACACTCCTTTGTGTCTATGGTCCTTCTGCAGGAAGGGCCTTTTCCCAATGCAATCAGTCAATCATCAATCAGTCACTCAGTTCAGAAAAGCCTATTCGCTCACCCATCACCAGTTCTGGTTGTAATTAGTGTTCTATAATCATGGAGCAGGAAGCACAAGATGGGAAAGGAGGGGGGCCACTGAGGTCCTCGGAGGCACTTGGTAATCATCATCAGCCTTTTTATACGAACAGCCTAGAAGCCAAACACACAACTGCTGGCTTTGGTTAAATTCTGTTAAGCCAGTACTAACAAGAATGGAAGTACAAAGCTTGAATAATGATTTCTTATCCTAAAAACAGACTCTGCATGAGCAGAAAAGCATAGATAAGCAGAGTGAAGTGTTTGAGAGTGAGAAGCAATATGGGGATGGCTGGAAAGAAAACCTCCATCGAGAATGACTCGCAATAGCCTTAAACCTGCTGCTGAAAATGCTCGATGCATATTTATTAGGTCTCTCGTGCAAGAGGCTTGTATGCCACAGTATTTCCAGCCATCATTAACAGGCATTAATGACCACAGCCTTTCAATGCCACTGTGGCGCACTGCAATGCAGCTCTGAGCAGCTGGTGGAATCAGAACAGATGGCCTGCTTCCCTTCAAGGCAGGACTTTCTGCAGGTGACAACGTGACTGCTAGGTGACTGATGAAAAGAAAAACAAACAAAAGTTGAAACTGGAATATCTGATGTCAGTCAAGCACATGTTTCATTTCTCAGAAAAACTTTGACTTGGGCCCTAAAGGTTGGTAGGATTGTTTACAAAAATGCAGTGGTGCTACAGAAGCAGAGTGCTCCTTCCAAGTAAAGAAACATTCACGGAGCCCTGGCCACATCTCCACAGAGGGTGGCACACTAGGGTGTGTCACAGAAATCCATTTCTCCAAGAGGCTCAGCGAGTGCCTAATGCGCACCAGAAAGGTAAACCCAGCACTCCAAGGGAGGTGGAAGTCACGGTTCCTACTCTCAAGGGGCACTACGCTCTGGTGGAATGCAATGGCCCCTCTAGGCACCTGCCAAGCAGCACGGAGGGCAGAGCCGTGTTTTTGTCCAGGGATACTTAACTATCTGTCCTTACACTTGTTTACATTTCTATTTTCCCTTCAGTAAACTGCTTATATACTTTGCCTCCTTAACAACAGAATACTTGGAATCTTCTGATTGTAAAAGTGGAATCCACTTAAGGTGGCTGAAACAGGAAAAAAGTAAATAAAAACTGAAAGAAGTGAGGACTCTCCAAGGAAACAGGATTATTTTCCCAGAAAAGCTTTGCTGATTATCCTGCCCAAAAGGGTCCTTTGCTACCTTATTCCTAGCATTTTACCCTGCCAATTCACCCACCCCTGCCCACCCAATTGCTCTCTTCCTCCTTATCCTGCTTTAGTTTCCTCCCAGCAGTTTCTGAAATTCCATTTTTTATCTACTCATTTGATGGCTCACCTCTCCCAACAAAAGGTAAGCTCCAAGCACGCAGGAAGGGATGTTGTCTGTCTTGTTTACTGGTGTAGCCCAGGGCTGCGAGCAGTGCTGGTCCTCAGTATTTTGAGTCACTGAAGGAATGGTCAATCACACAAAACTAGTTCTCAAGAGATATCTGGAACAGGAACTAGAAGCAAGATAGCTGCCCTCTAGCTCACATTCCATTCTCTTTGCCTTTTTGGGCTCCAGCCTCAGTTTCTCCTTCCAAATCCACTGTGCCTTCTTTGCAGACAGCTTGCTTCACGCCCATCTCACACTGGAAAACCCTGCAACAGTCTTCCGTGCCCTTAGGATAAAGTCCAAAACGCTTCCAATATCTTATAAGCCCTTCGTGACCTTCCCCCCATTATCACCTCTCACATTATTTCATTCAATCATTCTTTTCTAGCCAGAGAGTGTTTCTCTGTTCCTCAAAGTAGCTGCATGTGCTCATCTCTAAGTTGCAGAATACTCCCAATCTTCTTCGGAAAGCACTTATTCCCTCTGACCTCCATCCTCGTCATCCCCTTCTCATCCTGGAGCAAGGCTAAGGGACCCTGCTAACACATCCACCATCCCAATCCCAGCCTTCTGGTCTCCCAGCTAGGCTGTCAGCGCTGCTGCAGCAGCAGGGACCATGACTGTCTTCTTCACCTGTGCATCCCTTAGTGCAATGCACAGCATCTGACGAGGGGCAGATGCTCAAATATTTGGGGAATAAATAAAGGAACCGTGTGTCAGTAATGGTTATTCACAAAGGGGCTGGTACAAGAATAAGAGAGCAGTTCACCAGGACAAGGAATGTGTCTGCCTTGTCCTAGCTGTATTCCTCATGCCTGGAAAGAGTAGACAGCCAATAAATATTTGCTGAATGAATACATTCCTGGCTTGCCTGATAGAACTCCACCCCTTTCTCTCCCACTTGAGAAAACATATCAGAATGCAAGAGGGTGAAAAATGGCATTATTAACAGGACATCTCTGAATCATTTGAAAGATCCACACTTTATTACTTCTCATAAATTACTGGCCACATACCCTCAAGACTGACCATCACCTGTGAGGCAGTTTAGACAGTGGTTGAGAACAGCTGATTTAGACAAAGCTAAGAAAAAAAAAATACGAAAGCACTTTCTGCTCTTATTTTATTTTCCAGAAGATGAAGGTGACAATAAGCTCAGTAAGAACTAAAAACTGAATTATTCTAACCTTTACTTTCCTTTTTATAAAACAGATTTCTGCACACCCCAGGAGAAACCTTTAACTAAACCAAAGACATTATAAATTCCTTTTCACAGTTAATTCTCTCCCATACCAACGAGGTCTACCAAGTTGCTGTTGTCTCCATTCAAAAGCCAACCTACAACCCCACATACATACTTTCAGGAAGGCCACACTCCCAGCTCTGTGCAGCAGATACAAAACCAGTGCTCCAATGTGACAATATTGGTCTCTCTCAAATAGAGCAACGGCTATATTGTTTTGTTTTAGTCTTTTTAAGTATTTTATCTTTTCGATAAAATGTTTGGTAAAATTACTAAACCTGAATCAAGCCTGTTTTATATATATACAGCATCCCCAAATATTGATCACACGAAGAAACACAACCAGAAATGAAAAGCCCTAATGAAGGTTTCAGTCTTGGTGTGTTAAAGAGAGAAACAAATCTAAGAAAGCCAGACTAGAAACCACACAGCAGCACAGACAGCCACATATTCCAAACAAGGCTAAAGTTAGTACAGGAAAATATAGCAACCCAAAGCCAGTAACACCATAACCCTTAATAGCCTACAGAATTAGACACTCCATCCACATAAACAGATCACCCCACATGCTGAGTGACAGGAAAGATTTTGTTTTATAATTTTTTTTTTAAAGTTCAAAGGCCTTTTAGTCTATAGAAGATACTAGTGTCTGATGTCTTTGGGTCCAAATTAGAGTGGAAGATGAGAAAAGGAAAAGTGTTAGGGTGTATTTGAAGGTTTCTTATGGCCACCAAAGGGTGGAGTAGTCAAGGCAAAGTGCCCAGGTTACAGCAACAACAAAAAGCATATAGAAATTGGAATCTGCTAAAGAAAAAAAACAAAACCATAAACAAGCTACTATAGTCCTCTTTGTCTTACCTAACAGGACACTGCATCATCCAAAGGAAATGAGGCAGGGACCTACCTATTTCCTCTTGTAGAGACTAATCAATTTCTACTAAGATACTTCGTTTTTCAGTCATATTTATAAATTTTCATTTGTAGAGGTTCTTACTCTCTTTTTGTGCCAAGAATCCCTTTGGCAGTCTGATGAAGCCTACTGAGCCCTTCTCAGACCAATGATTTTAAACATATAAAACACAAAGGATTACAATTGGAATCAGTTATACTTAAGTACCAAAATAGTCTTCAATTGCAATACATATGTGCACTTCTGTTTTAATGCATTAAATAACAAAATCTAGAAGCAAGTCTTTTTGCTACCTACCCTCATAATTGAGTGAAAATGCTAAATTGCAGTTTGAATATCATGAAAATAAATAAAGACATATTTTTCCCCCATCCAAGTTCAAGAACTTTCCAAATTCCATCTGTAGGCCCCAGGTTAAGAACCCTTGGTTGAGAGAACCAATAAAAATACATTTCGTGAAGCATCAAAAGAAACAAAAAAAGTCTTGCAAAATGCATTACCCATTCAACTTTGAGGTAAGAAGAACTAAGAGAGTAAGCAGTATTTTTCCAAAAACCGCAATGGGCCATTAGTCAACAAGAGAGCCACATGCTTCAAACTGAATCCAGAAAGGATGTTTTGAGGAACTGACAGCACTGCTGGAAAAGGTGAAGTGGGGGTACAGCCACCCAGCTCAGCCCAGATCAACTATGAACTTGAACAAGCCTCTTTCATTCCAGAAGCCTCAGTTTCCTCATGAACAAAATACAAGTGCAAAACATGTACCACGACTCTTAGGCCCCCTTCCAGTCCTAAATTTCTTTTTTATTTTTTAATTATACTTTAAGTTCTAGGGTACACGTACAGAACGTGCAGGTTTGTTACATAGGCATACATGTGCCATGGGTTTGTTGCACCCATCAACCCATCATCTACATTAGGTATTTCTCCTAATGCTATCCAGTCCTAAATTGTTTCCATAAGGTCATCTCGTCTTTATGCTAGTTATTTCAGTCTATTTAGCTAAATTTCAAAACATCATTGTCTTTCTTAAACTTGGAACATAAAGTTTTACCCAATTTAAATGCTCTCATGGGTAACCTAACACCAGTGAGTCTAATAGATATATATCATTACAACCTTTTTAAACATTCTGTTTTTACGAACATCTCCTTCATAAAAAAACAACCACAGTATTGGTCTTTGCTGCTATTAAAACAACTGTCAGGGAACTTAGAATATGTAACTATTTATCTTCCACATCTGAGCCACTGAACAGAATAATTGAGCACAGAACGGGAAGGGCCCTTGCAAGCTACCAAATCCAAACACATTTTGCAATTGATAAGGAAACAAAGGAGGAGGAACTAAGCCAAAGTCACAGAGCCAGTCAGCAAGAGAGCAGGGCTTACCCAGATCACCCACCTGTGAATGCATATTCTTCCCACTATACCAAACTGCCTCTCAAATCCTGAGTCACTTCCCTAACCTTAAAACGTCTGCAAATTTAATGTAACAGCAAAAAGACCTGCTGGGTAGACCAGTCGTTTTTTTCCTACCTTTGGTTAAGTAATGGGCACAACAAAGAATTGTGGCTATGATATATCAACTGGCTGGAATCACGAAATTATGAAATTCACTGCCCAGAAAGTGATGAGCTCACTAAAATCCTAGTTATGTGGGAACCTCTTAATAATACCGTGTAACACATGAAAAGATACAGAAGTATTTATATAAGGATATAGACATCTATCAGCTCTTCATTCTGCTCTCCAGGATCTCCTAGTAATATTTTACCATGACATTCAAGAGAGAGCAAAAAGGTCACATAACCATTAAAAAGAAAAGAAAAAGCCCTGTATTTGACAAGCAAAAGCTTATATCAATATCAAATATTAGGCATCTTTAGATCTCAGGAATCATCTCACTATTCGGAAAATCTACTTGAAATGTTCTGTTTTCCAATATTAATGTCCCAGAGGACATAAAGATAATATCATAAAGGTGATATTAATTCTATGTGAATGTTATTGTTGTTTTAAGATGAAGTACACGGTCTCAAGTCCTAAGGGTGGAATATGAATAAGATTCTCTTTAAAAAATCTATCTACCTAGTCACTCTTTCACCGGCACTCTTCAATGTGTTCAACATTGCTAAAGAGTCAGAAACCTACTCTCAAAAAAAGAAAAACACCATCATGCAAGTATTCAAAAACCAGACTAGCATCCTCTACTCACATTTCACTTCCTCAGAGAGAACGTCTCTGACCTGCCAGTCAAAGAAAGTAATACTCACCTAAGCAGTCACTCTCCAAGTTTATCAACTCCTCTTCAGAACTCGGCTACACCTGAAATTGTCACTTATTACTCATCTATGTGCATGTTTCTGTTTATGCCTGCCTTTCCACACTAAAATGAAAATTCCCTGTTCTCACTGCATCAGCAATGCCTCAACAGCACAAACAGAGTAGATACACAAACGACAGCTGAGTGTCTCGCCCACTAAGTGCCAACTATGGCATACTTCGGTTTCCTGAAAAAGCAAAGGGCAGAGCATATGCAACTCCAACGTTATTTCCACAGGCTCCTGTGGAGTAAGACTATGATACTACGACAATCCAGTGTTTAAATCCTTTCCATGGCTTCGGAATGCCCTGCACTTCCAGCTATGAACACAAAACCTCTCCAGGCCCTCTCACTGCTTTTCTGAAACATCTCAACCATGATTTCCTCTAAAGGAAGTAATGAAATAAAGTCCTGGCTGACGTTAATCTTCCGCGTCAAGTTCACAGTGTCAAACATACTTTGAAGCCAGCCACACAAACAAAACCAAACTCCACAAAATTAGGTTGGGCTGAAGTTACATAAGACAGACTAAACTGTGGCTTTTCTCCTGTCATTCCTCCTGCCTTCCAGGGAACCCTGATATTTGTCTTTGAAGTGCAATGAAGATGCAGGTGAGGAAAACACTTATCTGCAAACAGCTTCAAAACAGGTAATGGGATTTCCAATACCACCCCCACTTAATGCATTAGCAACAAAGTCAGGAAGACTGGGAAGCTTTGAGCTGTGAGGGGTCTGGAATTTTCTCTTAAAAACTCCTCTCTTTAAAATTATTTTTAAGTCAGCACTTACTTCAAGGCACTCACTTATCAAAATACGTTTTGCAAAGTTCCCCGAGTCTTCCCACAGCCATGACTCCTCATCTGTGTGCTAAGCCTACCTATCAGCGCCCAGGATGTTCTGAATACAGGTCTTTTAACGCAGGACAAAAGCGCGGGTTTCCAGGAACGACACATCCAAAGGGAAAAAAAATAATCCTTTCTTCAACACTAAACCCAAGTTGCTCGTTCCCCCCCACCCACTTTCCTGTACTTCCCCCCTCCTCTTCCCCTTTCACTGCCCACTTTATCCAGCTTTAATCCCGCGAAGCTTCTCTCCTGGCTTATTAAGGATAAACAATAGAAATGTCACAAGGAAACTCAGGAAGTAGATGAAGTCTCTAATTGCTGCCGTTTAACGATTGTACATAATTACTATCTTCAAAATGCGGCTTTCACCAGCGGAGAGGGAGCCGCGGCGGGCGAGGCTGGCGAGCTCCCCGCCGCCGGGAGGGCATCGGCGAGGCCGTGGGGATGCAGCCCGCGCCCGGGTGCCGGGGCCCGAGCAGCCGCATCCTGGCCCCTCCCCTCCGGGCACTCCCGGCAGGGAGAAGCGGAGGGCCGGCCGGCCGGCCCGGGTCACACACAGTTCACCGGCCTCGGGCTGCGGCGGCCGGCGGCGGTCAGCGGAACAATTTGCAGAGCGCAGCCGGGAATCCCACAGCCCGCGGCGGCCCAAGCTCACCGAGCCGCGCTCGGAGTTCGGGGCCGCGCGGGCCACGGTCCGCGCGGGAGGTGGGAAGACCGGGCTCCGGGCCGGCCGGCTTCTCGGCTTCGGGAAGCGACCCCGCGAAGTGCCTGCGACGGCTGCGCTTCACCCCGGGTCCTTGCCCGCTCTCCCCAGCCCGGACGCGGCGCGCGGGAAGTGGAGCCCCTGCCCGCCCCCACAACGGTACGGCCGCAGACCAGGTGCTCGGCGCTGCCCCCGCAGGGTCGCCCGAGTCCCGGCCACCACTTCCTCCGCCGCCTCCTCCCCGCGGACAGCGCAGCCCGGCACCCTCCGCAGCGCCCCGAGCGCGCGCCGAAGGGGCGCATCCCGCCCCCGTGCCGCCGTCCCGGCCCTGCGAGCCGCTCCCGCCGCCCCGAGCGCCCCGGCGGTCCCCGGATAGCGCCGAGCCACCCGCCAGCCCCGCTCAAGGATGCGGGCGCTCCCCGCCCGCCCCCCTGCCCGGGACCGGGGACCCCAGGACTCACCCCAGCACCACCAGCTCCCCGTATTTCACTGGTTCCTTATTGGGGGCGCAGTGCTCCTCCTGGCCAGGGGAAAACATGGAGCCCCGCTCGGCCGCGGACGCCGCCGCCTCCGCTGCGATCCCCGCCGAGTCCGCGCCGCCGCTACAATCCCATCCCGAGAACGGGGTGAGCGCGCCGGGGAAGGGCACGGCGGCAAAGAGGGCGCGGGGCGGCCAGTCCCGCGGCTGCTCCGTCTTGGCTGCGCGGCTGCCCCGCCTGACTCCCCGGAGCTCCGCGCGCCGCGGCCGCCCGGAGTCAGAGCCGGCAACAAATGGGACCAGGCAGCAGGGGGACCTGCCCGCGCCGAGCACCGCCGCCGAAGCCCCGCGGGAGGGAGGAAGGGAAGGAGGAGGGAGCCGGCGCACGAGGGGCGGGGGCCGCGCGGGGGAGGCGGGGGCCGGCGCGCAGGCAGGTGGGAGCCGCCCCGCCCCACGTGGAGCCAGCCGCCCGCCCCGAGCCCGCGGGGCCCCCCTCCCCTGGCGCGTGGGGCCGCCCGCGCCCACTCCCCGCCCCTCGGCCCGGTGGAGGCTCGGCCCCCGTGTTATGTAAACATAGAGTAAAAGGGAAAGGAAGTTCTTAAAGGAGCAGCTCTATTTTTTTTTTCCTCACTTCCTTCCTCAAACTTAGAGCGCGGGGTCTTCAGCCCTCGCCGCCGGGTTCTTGAGCCGCGAAGGCCCGCGGGAGATCCTGGAAGCGAGCGGCCGCGGGTCCCAAGCCCGCGTTTTCCCGGCTGGAGTTCGATGGGATTAACTTCCTCTCCGGGTAGAAGAACGCTCTCTCGGTGTCGCTGGGTCCCGGCTCACGTCTGGAAGTGTCGCACACACACCCACCTGGGTGCCTCCCCTTCCAAAACCAAATCCTTTGAAGCAGGAAGGCGTCTAGGAAATTAGAGGGTTTTGCCAGTTGGTGCTGGAGCAGAGGACGTTTCGAAGGCGCTTGGAGCACCCCACCGTTGCAACGAATGTAGCTGCCCCAGCTCGTCGTCAGCAGAGCTCCACATGGCTTTTTGGGGGGTGGAAGAGTTGTGTTTTAATCCACACTCTATTCACTTTCCCCGTACCTTCTTTCCATCCCCTAAGACATATAAGGGGAAATTACCTGGGTGGATTTTTTAGTGAATATAAATGTTCCTTTATGACCATGATTTAATCAATGCACTGCTTTCTATTCTTTTTAAACTAGTTATTGCTATGGCTTTAAAATGTTGGAGACTGTAATAGTTTTACTGACTGCTGTTTTTCATCATACAGGATTTTACTGTTCTAACATTTATTAAGCACTCATAATGTGCTGGAAACGCTACATGTTATTGAGAGTCACTGCCTCTCAGACTGTTAAATATTTAAAGAAATAAATGCTGCAAAAGCTACCATATGTATAGTGACTGGTTGGCTACGACCCGAAGTAAAGGGCTAGAAAACATAATAATTGCGTCTGTAACCGTGCTTTCCGCTGTGCTGCACCCCTTGTGTAACATTCTTTGACAGGTTATTACGGTAGTGACATGATGTTTCTGGTAATTTTAGTTCAGTTAGGGACTGATTTTTTTTAAATTGAGACTTTATAAATAAATTATTCCAAAGTAACTAAAGCCACACCATGGGTAAGCCAAAAATAAACTTTGTTAAACAATTAACTTATTTCTGCTAACTACAGAAATTCTGTATTTCAAATGAAAATTAGCTATTCTGTACATGTTACATAGTCTCTGTATTTTTTATGTGTTATTAAAAAAAATCTGTTCCAGTTTTAACCAGCACTCCTTCACTAAAGAGATAAATTCTTTCTCCTCGCCAGTGTTGATGTAAATTTCTTTTGAATTTCTCCAGGATTAATGCCTTCCTCTACTCTGTGCACCTACTTACCACATAGATTGTATGACTATCAAAGATATGTCAGAATCATTCCGCAGTTGCACGGTCCCAATTACGATGCTGCCTGCCTCTGTCACCCTAGCTTCTCTAGGCCTGTTCTATTGCTGCTCCTGCTCTCTAGGCTACAATTACCTCCCTCCTTTTCTCTTGGCATGCTGTGCCTGTGTGCATTGCATTACACTGTTCTGGCTGCATTTCCTCCTGGCTGTGCTCTGCATCTGCTCTTAGGAAGACGGAAAGAAATATGTATTAACCTCCTACTAAGTTCCCACCACTAGGCTGAGAGTTTCCCGTAGGATATCCCAACCTTCCTTGGCCCCCCAGTTCTAGCTATCTGCATGTAGCACCCCTGATTTCCAGAGGGACATGTCTTTCTACTCTCCTAACATGTCTTTAAGAATGTTTACATTAGTTAATTGGGTCTGTCTGTATCAGACCGACTGACAAGAACTGTTGCTGTGAGTGAGTTTTTGTATCAATGGAGGCTTTTTATCCTAGGCAGCTCAAGGCTAGATCAGCTCTGTGAATCACTCTGAGCCCTGAAAGCTTCTGACTGGTAAGAGCAATTCTATTGATCACAGTCAAGAATACATACAGGGACCAGGCATGGAAATCCAAATGAGCAAATGGGCTGAGTGAGGACTGTGGCACATAGGTGGGGGCTGTGCCATCTTTAGGGCTTATCTGTCACTCATTTCTAGCTGATTGTTGCCGTATTGACAATGACAGTTCACTCTTGTTAGATTTAATTTTTCTAAAAGTCTCAAATCCTAATTACACCAAACCTGTCAATTTTTAACTGTTGGCAACTCATTCAAGCTTTCAATTTTCTTTAAACACAGCACAAACCCATCAAAACTATGTCTGTTTTTCTAGACTCTATGTACCCAAGGTTCCCACAGTCGCTTTCTCTGATTTCAAGGAAACACACATGAGTAAAGGTAAAAAGAACACTTCCCAAATGGTATCAAATGGTAGGGCTGGGGCAATGGCAGAGTGGTGAGGGCTGTTAAATTGATTTTCTCAGAGCATTGATGGCTCGTGTTCCTAAAGAAGCCAGCTTGTGCCTCTCTCTGTGCATCCCTTATCAGAGTTATCTCCTCACAACTTAAACCAATTAGGACATGACCCCCACCATCCCCAGTTAATATTAAGAATCTGATTGTAGCATGAATTTATCCCCTCTTGAATGTAATTGTTTTAGTTAGTTGCTCCAGGCTGGTGGGACAATCTGGCTGTGCCATCTGCCAACCCACTGAGAGCCAGGGTGGGCTTGGCTGACTTGATTGCCAGGGCAGACCCTTCCCTGCCCTCTCTGCTTGCCATTCCATTTATGTCCCTCACCCCAGACCACTCTCTTGAAGAGGATGACCCACCCACAGCCTCCCAGAGGGAGTCCGTGCTGTTTCTTATGCTACCAGAGGCCATATGCTTACTATACAAATAAATAATGTAAGGCTTTCTCTTGACTTTTCCCCAGTTATATCTTCCTCTGTTGTTAGAATCAAAAGAGTTAGTGAAAAAGTGTATATTTGTTTTAAGCATACCTTAAAGTCAGTCAAATACCTTCCAGTATTTCTGGAGTGAAGCGTCTAATTTTTGGTCATTCTACATTATACCTTACATGTTTGTGTTTGGAAAGACTAAAGAGCAAGTAGACACTTTCAAAAATATATTTGGACAAACCGAGCAGGATACAGTAGATTTTTTCATGGAACTTTAGGTTTCATTTTTAAACTATATCTTTTTGTAGTTTTCTGATTGAAAGTAATATAAGCTCTTTGTCAAAAGTTTTAGAAATATGAAAAAAAGGTTTAAAAAATTATCTTAAATGGTGAAAGCTGCATTATTTTAAATCATCTTAAATCATCTCATTACCCAGTAAAAACCCTATTTATCATTTTTATGTATTTCCTTCTTTTTTAATTTTTAATTTTTTGACATATCTATAATCACCTTTCTAAAGTGTATCCTGTCTTTTTTATTTAATATTATATTGTCAGAAGTTTGCTCTTGTAACTAAAACTTCAAAAACATTTTTGTTGTTTCATCATAAGTATCAACATTTATTAACCATTCCCCTCCTATGGAACATATAGAAGGTTTCTAATTTTTGCTCTTGTAAATAATAAACATGTTTATATTTGTTATTACTTCATGAAGACATATTTCTATAGGTAAAATTATTATATCAAAGGGTACAAATATTTTTAAGACCCTTTCATGCATATTTCCAAACCATTTTTCAGAAGGTTTTAATTGCCAATTTGAACTGTAGCTACTGGTATAGGAAAGGCTACCCCAGCAAACTCTCACCAGCATTTTGAAATCCTTACAAATTTAACAGGTAATAATTTTTATCTGCATTTTCATGATTTGCTATTGTGAGATACATTGACTTTTTTCTATTGTGGTTAAAAAAAAACCACACGAGACCTACCCCCTCAACAGATTATTAAGTGCACCGTACAGCTTCTTAATTGTAAAAACATGGTACCGGCCCGGCAGGGTGACTCATGCCTGTAATCCCAGCACCTTGGGAGGCTGAAGCAGGTGGATTACAAGGTCAGGAGTTTGACACCAGCCTGGACAAGATGGTGAAGCCCCATCTCTGTTAAAAATACAAACATTAGCCAGGCATCATGGCAGGCGCCTGTAATTCTAGCTATTGAGGATGCTGAGGCAGGAGAATTGCTTGAACCTGGTAGGTGGAGGTTGCAGTAAGCTGAGATCACAGCATTGCACTCTTAGCCCTGTAGCCTGGGCAACAGAGCAAGATTCCATCAAAAAAAAAAAAAAAAAAAAAAGAACAGTGTTCTACAGCACATCTCTAGAACTTTTTCATCTTACATAACTGAATCTTTATACCGACTGAACAGCAACTCACCATATCTCCCTCCCCTGGCCCCTGACAACCACCATTCTACTTTCTGCTTTGATGAGTTTGATTTTTTGAGATACTTCATAGAAGTAAACCATGTAGTTATTTGTCCTTCTATGACTAGTTTATTTTACATAGCATAATTGCCTCCAGATTTACCCATATTATAGCATATGATAGGATTTCCTTCTTTTAATGGCTGAATAATATTTCATTGTAAGTATATACATTTTCTTTATCCATTAATCTTAGTAGACATTTAGGTTGGCTCCTGTAAATAATGCTGCAATGAACATGAGAGTACAAATATCTCTTTGAGAGCCTGATTTTAATAGTTTTGGATAAATACGTTGAAGTAGAATTGCTGGATGATATGTTAGTTCTACATTTTTAATTTTTTTAGGAATCTCTATACTGTTTTCCATAGCAGCCACACTATTTTACATTCCCACCCTCAATACACAACGGTTCCGATTTCTCCACATGCTTGCCAACGCTTGTCATTTTCTGTCTTGTTTTGTTATAGAGGCGATCCTAATAGGTATGAGATGATATCTCATTGTGATTTTGATTTGCACTTCCTGATGATTAGTGATGCTGAGTATCTTTTGCTCTATCTGTTGGTGATTTATATATATCTTCTTTGATGAAGTGTCTATTTAAGTTCTTTGTCCATGTCTTAATTGGATCATTTGTGTTTTTGTTTGTTTTGCTATTGAGTTGTAGGAGTTTCTTATGTATTTTGGGTAGTAACCTCTTATCAGATATATGTCTTACAAATATTTTCTGCCATCCCATACCTTTATTTGTTATGCCTTTCCCTCTGTTGCTGGTCTCCTCCATTGTACAGAACCGTTTTAGATTTATGCAGTCCCACTTGGCTATTTTTACTTTTACTGACTGTGCTTTTGGTGCCATATCAAGGAATATTGCCAAGACCAGTGCATGAAGACTTTCCCCTATGTTTTCTTCTCAGAGATTTACAGTTTTAGGTTTTATGTTCAAGTCTTTGATCTATTGAGTTTATTTTCATATATGGTATAAAATAGGGGTCCAATTTTATTGTTTTTCATGTGGATCTTCAGTTTTCCTAATACAATTTGTTGAAGAGACTATCCTTTCCTCATTTTGTAATTTTAGCACCCTTGTGGAAGATCAGTTGACCATACATGAATGGGTTTATTTGTGGGCTCTCTATTTTGTTCCATTGATCTATATGTCTGTCTCTATGCCAGTAGCATATTGTTTTGGTGACTATAGCTTTGAATATGTTTTGAAATCAGGAAGTGTGATGCTTCCAGAGTTGTTTTTCTTTCTCAAGGTTGTTTTAACTTCTCCTTTGTGGTTCCATATCAATTTTGGATTCAGTTTTTCTATTTCTGTAAAGATTGCCCTTTAGATTTTGGTAAGGATTGCATTGAATATATTTATTAACAGAGACCTTTTATTTCTTTTTTTTTTTTTTTTGCCTAATTGTTCTGGCTAAGAGTTTCAGTACTATGTTAAATAGAAACAGCAAGAGTGGGCATCCTTGCCTGGTTTCTGACCTTAGAGGAAAAGCTTGTTGTTTTTCATCATTGAGTATTATGTTAGCTGTGGGCTTTTCATATGCTGCCTTTAATATGTTAAGAGAATTTCCTTTTATTCCTATTTTCTTGAGTGTATTTACTATGAAAGTGTGTTGAATTTTTTCAAATGTTTCTTCTGTAGCTATTAAGATGATCACGTGATTTTCATCCTTTGCTCTGTTAATATAGCATTGACTGATTTTCAGATGTTGAACCATTCCTGCATCTCAGGGATAAATCATACTTCTTCACATACCACTGCACTCCAGACTGGGTGACAAAGTGAGACCCTGTCTCAAAAAAAAGAAAAAAAGAAAAGAAAGGCAAAAAAAGAGAGAGGGAGTTGCAGGGGAAGAGGTGCCACACACTTTTTTTTTTTTTTTTTTTTTTTTTGAGTTGGAGTCTCCCTCTGTCGTCCAGGCTGGCATGCAGTGGTGGGTGATCTCGGCTCACTGTAACCCTCACCTCCTGGGTTCCAGAGATTTCTCCTGCCTCCACCTCCCAAGTAGCTGGGACTACAGGCACCCACCTCCACACCTAATTTTTACATTTTTAGTAGAGATGGGGTTTCACCATGTTGACCAGGCTGTTCCAATACTCCTGACCTCAAGTGATCCGCCTGCCTCCACCTCCCAAAGTGCTGGGATTACAGATGTGAGCCACTGCACTGGCCGGCCAAGGTGCCACACACTTTTAAATGAGCAGATCTTAGAAGAACTCATTATCAGGAAGACGGCACCAAGCCATGAGGACTCCGCCCCCATGATCCAAACACCTCCCACCAAGCCCCACCTCTAGCATTGGGGATTACAATTCAACATGAGATTTGGGCTGGACAAATATCCAAACTATATCAGAGGGTACACATTGGCCTCACAAAATGAATTCGGAAATGTTCCCTTCTCTTCAATTTTTTTGGAAGTGTTTGAGAAGAACTGCCATTAGTTCTTTTTTAAATGTTTGCAATAAATTACCTGTGGAGCTATCTGATCTTAGACTTTTGTTTGCTGGGAGTTTTTTGATTACCAATTCGATCTCCTTACTAGTGACAGATCTGTTCATATTTTCTATTTCTTCATGATTCAGCCTTGGTAGGTAACATTTCTAGAAAAGTATCTATTTCTTCTAGGTGACCCACTTTGTTAGCGT
>CAUYLG010078317.1:0-12657 GCA_963573385.1 Cacajao melanocephalus | reverse complement strand
TCCAGTCCCTTTATTCCACAGAAGGGGAAAGTGAGGCTCAGAAAGGGACAGAGTCTTGCCCAAGGCCACTGAGCCAGACAGTGGCAGAGAAACAGTTGGTCCCAGAGCTCTTGACTTGCCAGCCCCATGTACCTCCACCTTGATTCCAGTGGCCATGAATGAGTGAGAACACATTCCTAACACATGAGGAACACAAGCTCTGGAGCCAGCCTGCCAGAGTTTACATCAGGTTCTTCCTTGCCCAAGCTGTGTGATTTTGAGCATTCTTTGACCTCTCTGAATCTCAGTTTCTTCATCTGTAAAATGAGTACAATCATTATGTCTATTGTACAGGGTGATCAGGAGGCTTAAATGAGGTAATGTATGCAAAAAGACTTACAACAGTGCCAGGCACACAGTAAGTGCTGAATTAAAGCTAACTTTAGCCAGATGCAGTAACTCAAACCTGTAATCCCAGTGCTTTGGGAGAACAAGGAGGGAGGATTGCTTGAGCCCCAGAGTTTGAGACCAGCCTGGGAGGCATAGTGATGACCCCATATTTACAAATAATTTAAAAATTGGCCAGGTGTGGTGGTGTGCACCTGTAGTCCCTGCTACTCAGGAGGCTGAGGCAGGAGGGTTACCTTAGCCCAGGAGGTTGAGGCTACAGTGAGCTATGATCATGCCACTATACTCCAGCTTGGGCAACACAGTGAGACTGTCTTAAAACAAGGTAACTTTTTAAATGAAATTTATGACAAGGACATGGTGAGGGGCTGCAAACAGGTGTACTTGCAGGGAGTTCGTGGTCCTGCCAGTGATGGAGCAGGTCTCCTTCTTGGTTTATTAAAAAGTTGAGGAAAATGTGGACAATTCATGTCCAGGGACCTGTGGCCAACAGAAAATAGCTTCTACCTTTACCAGTCAGAGCTGCACTAATACAGAAGCCATAGCCACGTGGGCCGACTGAGCACTTGAATGGTGGCTTAATATGAGTTCAGATGAGCTGTCAGTGTCAGTTATACGATGGATTTCAAAGACCCAGTACGAGCAAAGGTCCTGAGGCAAGAGGGTACCTGCATGTCTAGGGACCACAGAGCGGTGTGTGGGAGATGAAGGCAGTCATGTGATCTTGTAGCATCTGTTTCTGTGTCTGTATCTCCATTTGACTGTTGCTTCCTTTGGGCAGGGGCTGCATCTGCCTTGTACGTCTCCATAGCCCCAAGGGCTGGCACGGTATCTGGCATATAGTAGGTGCCTACTACATGTTTATTGAATGAATGAATGCATGTTGGTGGTAACTAAATCTAGCTGAGTTCAACTGAGCACAAGCAGAGAGAGGACCAAACGCCTGCTGTAGTGGACCCTGGTGTGTGCTGGGGTCCCCCTTCTAGACAGAGGCACTCACTCCCCAGCTGCTGTGAGAGCTGGTGGCTGATGGTTGGTGCCCAGCCGAGTCTCTCTCTGGGCATGGTCCCCTAGACCCCCCACCCCACGGGACAGCACATCTTCAATGACTGGTGAATATGGAGTACAAAAGCCCAGCCCCTTTTCCCCAGGCAAGACAGCTCTGCTGCGCTAGTTCAGCTCCAGAACTTCCCCAGAGATGACTGAGGCCTTTGTTGCGACTGCACTGCAGCTCAGCTCCTCTGCCTGTCCAGACCTCACTCCCATGCAGGTGCTGCCTCCAAGAGCACTCCCCAGTAAACCTCCTGCTCACTCATCCGTGGGCTTCCCTGGAACCTGACCTGTTACTCCTCTCAAGCCATAACCTTGTCATTCATTCATTCATTCAGTCAGTCGGTCAGTAAATATGTATTGAACAGCTATGCCCCAGGCATTGTTTTGGGATCCAGCAGCAACCCTAAACAGACCAGGACTGTTTGTGCAGGGATACTGGCCATCGAGTTTTTAGATTCCACCAAGACTGAATCTCCCCATCTGCAGCCCCACTGTGGCCATGCCACCCCTGGGAGGTCTGGCTGCCTCAGCTCCCTAGAGTGGCCCCTAGAAGGTGTGGACAGGTGTGGCGAGACGAAGGGAGCAGACCCAGGAGCCCGGGTCTGTGGAGTCAGACCCAGGCTTGAACTCAGCTTAGTGCTTTTTTGCACTTCCCTAGTGACTAATGATGTTGAGCATCTTTTCATGTGCTCACTGGCCATTCGTATACAGTGTTAGTGCGTTTTCATTGCTGTAAAGGAATACCTGAGACTGGGTAATTCATAAAGAAAAGAGGGACCGGGCGCGGTGGCTCACATCTATAATCTCAGCACTTTGGGAGGCTGAGGTGGGTGGATCAGCTGAGGTCAGGAGTTCGAGACCAGCCTGGCCAGCATGGTGAAACCTCGTCTCTACTGAAAATACAAAAATCAGCCAGGTGTGGTAGTGTGTGCCTGTAATCCCAGCTACTGAGGAGGCTCAGGCAGTTGAGCCACTGCACTCCAGCCTGGGTTACAGAATGAGAATCCTGCTCAAAAAAATAAAAAATACAAAGAAAGAAAAGAAGGCTGGGTGCAGTGACTCACGCCTGTAATCCCAGCACTTTGGGAGGCTGAGGTGGGAATATTACTTGAGCTCAGGAGTTCGAGACCAGCCTGAGCAACATAGCAAGACCTTGTGTCTCTTATAAATAAAAATAAAAAGTTAGCTACCAAAAATTAGGTGGCGTGTAGTCCGAGCTACTTGGGTGGCTGAGGTAGGAGGACCACTTGAGCCTGGGAGACTGAAGCTGCAGAGAGCTATGATCACGCCATTGCACTCTAGCCTGGGTGATGGAGTGAGATACTGTCTTGAAAAATAAAATAAAAAAGAAAAGAGGTTTATTTGGTTCATAGTTCTGCAGGCTGTACAAGCATGGCACCAACATTTGTTTGGATTCTGGTGAGGCCTCAGGAAGCTTTTACTCTTGTTGGAAGGCAGAGGGGGAGCAGGCATGTCACGTGGTGAGAGAGGCAGGGAGGAGGTGCCAGGCTCTTTTAAACAACTCGACCTCAAAGGAACTCATAGAGTGAGAACTCACTGCTGCGAGGACAGCACCAATCCATTCATGAGAGATCCGCCCCCATAACCCAAACACCTCCCACTAGGCCCAACCTCTAATATTGGAATGATGTCACATTTCAACACTGGAAGAGAGATTTGGAAGGAACAGAACATCCAAGCCATACCATATACCTTCTTTGGAGAAATGTCTGTTTAAGCCCTTTGCTCAGTTTTAAATTGTTTTGTTGTGGTGGTGGTGAGTTTCAAGTGTTCTTTATATATTCTAGATACTACACCCTTATCAGATATATGACTTGCAAATATTTTTTCCCATTCTGT
This sequence comes from Cacajao melanocephalus, assembly GCA_963573385.1. Taxonomy (NCBI): domain Eukaryota; kingdom Metazoa; phylum Chordata; class Mammalia; order Primates; family Pitheciidae; genus Cacajao; species Cacajao melanocephalus. The sequence goes on along the minus strand of CAUYLG010078317.1, from coordinate 9,357 downwards.
AAACTGTCTTTTCACTTTTTGGATAATGTCCTTTGATGCACAAAAGTTTTTACTTTGTATAAAGTCCAGTGTGTTTTCTTCTTTTATTGCTTGTGCTTTTGCTGTCATCTCTAAAGATCCATTGCCAAACCCAAGGCTATGAAAATGTACCCTTCTGTTTTGGGAGTTTTACAGTTTTAGCTCTTACATTTCAGCCTTTGATCCATTCTATATGTAAGAGAGGGGTCAAACTTTTCTTTTCTTTTTTTTTTTTGAGATGGAGTCCTGCTCTGTCACCCAGGCTGGAGTGCAGTGGTACGATCTTGGCTCACTGCAACCTCCACCACCTGGGTTTAAGCAATTCTCTGCCTCAGCTTCCCAAGTAGCTGAGATTACAGGCACCTGCCACCATGCCCAGCTAACTTTTGGTATTTTTTGTAGAGATGGGGTTTCACCATCTTGACCAGGCTGGTCTTGAACTCCTGACCTCATGAACCACCCACCTTAGCCTCCCAAAGTGCTGGGATTACAGGCGTGAGCCACCGTGCCTGGCCTCAAACTTTCTTCTTTTTTTTTATATTTGTGGCATTATTTATTAAATGATTCTTCTCCCATGGAATGATCTTATTGGCCCTTGTTGAAAAGCCATTGGGGGCCAGGCGCAGTGGCCCATGCCTGTAATCCCACACTTTGGGAGGCCAAGGCAGGCAGATCACCTGAGGTCAGGTGTTCAAGACCAGCCTGGCCAACATGGTGAAACCCTGTCTCTACTAAAAATACAAAAATTAGCTGAGCGTGATGGTACATGCCTATAGTCCCAGCTACTCAGGAGGCTGAACCTGGGAGACGGAGGTTGCAGTGAACCGAGATCATACCACTGCACTCCAGCCTGGGTGACAGAGCAAGACTTCGTCAAAAAAAAAAAGAACAAAGAAAGAAAAAGGAAGGATAGAAGGAAGGGCCATTGGAAATAGATGTATGGGTTTATTTCTGGACACTCATTCTACCCTCTGGATCTCTATATGTCTGCTTTTATGTCAGTACCACACAAGTTTGATTATTGTAGACTTAGTGCCTTTATGAGCCTCAGGTTTTTTTTCTTCTATAAAGGGAGGGCAGAAGTAGATCTCTGGCAGGAGTTTGTGGATGAAATGAGCTGGATTAAGTCATAGCAGCTGGCAGCATGTTTGGCCTGTAGCAGTAGTGGAAGCAGTTACTGTTATTATTATATTTAAGATGGAGGTTGTTCTTAAGGACTCCTTCAGAGAGCTGGACATGTATATTAGTCAGTTTAGCCTGTTAAAATACTGTAGACTAGGTAACTTACAAACAACAGAAATGTATTGCTCATAATTTTTTTATTTTTTTTTGAGCTAGGGTCTTGCTCTGTCACCTACGCTGGAGTGCAATGGTGCAGTCACGGCTCACTGCAGCTTCCACCTCCTAGGCTGATGTGATCCTCCCACCTCAGCCTCCCACAGTGCTGGGGTTACAGGTGTGAGCCACTGTGCCCAGGCTGCTCATAGTTCTGGAGGTGGGGAAGTCCAAGATTGAGGCACTAGGAGATTCAGTGTCTGGGGAGGACTCAAATTCTGGCTCACTGTGTCCTCACAAGGTGGAAGGGGCGAAAGAGCTCTCTGGGGACCCTTTTTATAAGGACACTAATCCCTTTCATGAGGGAGGGCACTACCCTTACTCATGAGACGTAACCACCTCCCAAAAGACCCACCTGCTAACACCTTCGCATTGGGAATTTTCTTTTTCTTTACTTTTTAAAATTTTCTTTTTACATTTTTCCCCTTTTATTTTTGGTTGACATGTAATAATTGTACATATGTAGGAGATACAGAGTGATAGTTCAATACGTGCATACAACATGTAATGATCAAATGAGGATAATTAGCATATCCATTTCAAACATTTATAAATTCTTTGTGTTATAATCATTGAAAACCATCTCTTATAAAGTGTTTTGTTTTTGTTTTTGTTTTTTTGAGATGGGGTCTCACTCTGTTACCCAGGCTGGGGTGCAGTGGCACAATCTTGGCTCACTGAAACTTTCACCTCCTGAGCTCAAGCTATCTTCCCACCTCAGCCTCCGAAGTAGCTGAGACTGTAGGCATGCACCACCATACCTAATATATATACACATTTTTTGTAGAGACAGGATTTCTCCGTGTTGCCTAGGTTGATCTCAAACTCCTGAGGTTAGCCACCTGCCCACCTCAGCCTCCCAAGGTGCTGGATTACAGGCGTGAGCCACCACACCTGGCCTCATAGTTTTTTGAGAATATATAATAGATTATAGTTAACCATATACAGTGGAACATATGAATTTGGGGGAGAGGGCACAAACATTCTGTTCACACCATGGCAGTGTGCCATGGGCTGCAGACATCACCATCGGTGCACAGGGCCCGGGAGTGTCAGTCATCAGGCAGTGAGGTGTGACTTCATCCTATTCTACCCACGCTTCCCTGAGGCCAGCCTTGGGCCTGCATGAAGAGGAGAAAAAAGGGCACCAGAGACCAAAAGCATCAGCTTTCACAGTGACCTGGTGATATTCTGTGAGTGAGGGAAGAGGAAGTTTGCTTGTCACTGAGTGGGAGGGATCTGGGTCCCAGAATCATTCTAGGGTGCCACCCCCAGACATTCCAGTGCAGGAAGACTGTGCTGCAGCCCTGGAACCTACAGCTGTCCCCAGATGATGCGTTATTGAAAGAGCTGTGCAGTGAACACCATGCACCGCCCCCATGCGGATTCCACAATGAACAGTTGACTCTAGTCACCTTCTCTCAGCTCTAGCCACATGTCCTTCCCTCTATCCACCCATCCATCCACCTTATTTATTTTATTTCTTGTTGCATTTCAAAGTACATTGCAGAAATTCCATCCACTGCCCCTTTGCATACTTTGGCAGGCATTTCATTAACTACAGTTCAAAATATGTGTCTGAGGCCGGGCACAGTGGCTCACGCGTGTAATCCCAGCACTTTGGGAGGCTGAGGTGGGTGAATCATGAGGTCAGAGGTTCAAGACCAGCCTGGCCAATGGAGTGAAACCTCGACTCTACTAAAAATACAAAAATTAGCTAGGTGTGATGGTGCATGCCTGTAATCCCAGCTACTTGGGAGGCTGAGGCAGGAGAATCACTTGAACCCGGGAGGCAGAGATTGCAGTGAGCCAAGATAATGCCACTGCACTCCAGCCTTGGCAACAGAGTGAGACTTCATCTGAAAAAACAACAACAACAACAAAAAACTAAAATGCGTGTCTGTGTATTTTCATAAAACCTGTATTTCAAAAAAAAAAAAAAATTCCCCAGGGAAATCTTCCCTGGTGCCGATCCTGGACCGGGAGTCAGACCTTATGTTAAGAGCCACCGTCCAGATTACTGAGAGACACCCGAGAGGAAGACTTTGTAAGGGTTCCCAGGGTGCGGATTGGTCTCTGGCTTCACCTCCTAGCTGTGTGGTCTGGGGCAGGTCACATCATCTGTCCAAGCCTCAATGTCCTCATCTCTAAATTGGGCTTAAGAAAAGTATCTACCTCTTAGGGTTGTCATGAGGAATAACTGAGTCTCTGCACGTGATGTGCCTGGCATGGTGCTTGGCACATAGTAAGGGCTCAGTTAATAGCAGCCTTTGCTGTTACGAAGATGTCACTCTATGGATACCTTCCAGAACAACCACTTTTCTTTTTCTTTTCTTTCTTTTTTTTTTTTTTGAGATGGAGTCTCACACTGTCACCCGAACTGGAGTGCAGTGGCGCGATCTTGGCTCACTGCAACCTCCACCTCCCAGGTACAAGCAATTCTCCTGCCTAAGCCTCCTGAGTACCTGGGATTATAGGTACTCGCCACTATGCCCGGCTAATTTTTTGTATTTTTAGTAGAGACAAGGTTTTACTATGTTGGCCAGGCTGGTCTTGAATGCCTGACCTCGTGATCTACCCACCTCAGCTTCCCAAAGTGCTGGGATTACAGGTGTAAGCCACTGTGCCTGGCCTTTTTCCCTGAGACCGAGTTTTGCTCTTGTTGGCCCAGGCTGGAGAGCAATGGTGTGTTCTTGGCTCACTGCAACCTCCACCTCCTGGGTTCAAGCAATTCTCCTGCCTCAGCCTCCCAAGTAGCTGGAATTACAGGGGTAAGCCACCATGCCCAGCTAATTTTGGTATTTTTAGTAGATACAGGGTTTCACCATGTTAGCCAGGCTGATCTTTAACTCCTGACCTCAGATGATCCACCCACTTCGGCCTCCCAAAGTGCTGGGATTACAGGCATGAGCCACTGCGCCTGGCCCAGAACAACCCATTTTCGTAGGACAGTAGGGTTCTTTGTTTCTGGAAGCCAGAAGCATTTTGGCCTGATCGGCCTGGGAACTGGTGAATGGGCAGGTTGAGAGTAAAGCCAGGGCCTACAATTCCTCTCATATTACCTTTGTCCTCACTGGTGCAGGTGGCAGGAAACCCCCTTCCAAGGATCTTTGATCTCACTGGGAAACTGGGGCTCGGGGAGGCTGGCACAGGGGGTTGCTTCAGGCCTTAGCATGAGGGTGATGGATTATAGTGTGGGGGATGGGGGATAATCCTCCCTGGAAGGGAGGCTCACCCAACATGTGTCAACAGACCCCAGTTGTCTGCTCATGATTGTAATTTAAGATGCCGATTTTGCAACTCCTGGAGCTGGTGAAACAGTATAGCCCCTTGGGTATTTTGTAGGAGATTTAAGGAGCTGCGAATTAGTGAACATGCAAGCTGCCTTGGTGCCTGGAGCAGAGCTCACATTCTAGAGAGAGTTTGCAGATGGGCAGATCACAGGTGAGAGTCATTCCACAAATGACTTTCTGGGGCACATGGTTTGTTTTTTGTTCCTTTATTTTAGAATTGAATTCCTTGCCAGCATATTCTTTTAAACATGGAGATTATACATGGAAATGTTTTGAGCCAGGCACAGTGGCTCACACCTGTAATCCCAGCACTTTGGGAGGCCGAGGAGGGTGGATCATCTGAAGTCAGGAGTTTGAGACCAGCCTGACCAACATGGTGGAAACCCCATTTCTGCTAAAAATACGAAAAATTCTCCGGGCATGGTGGCGGGTGCCTGTAGTCCCAGCTACTTGGAAGCCTGAGGCAGGAGAATCATTTAAACCTGGGAGGTGGAAGTTGCAGTGAGCTGAGATCATGCCATCGCACTCCAGCCTGGGCGACAGAGTGAGACTCCATCTAAAACAAAAACAAACACAAAAAGAAAATGTCTTGAAAAATCAGATCCAGCAACAGTGGGCCCACAGTCCTTCATGACAATCATATGCTGAGTGTGATGGATCCCTTTTGCCGGGACATCAGAAAGCCAGTTTGTCCCTGCTACACCAGGGTTACCTGTCTGTCTGCTGCTGACAACTTAATTTGAGACTCCAGGCTTTACTGGTAAGATAGACACAGAGTCAACTATTTATCAGTGAGTATTGTAGCTTAGGACAGTGGTTCTCCATAGAGGTGACTGAGCACCCTAGGGGACAGTGGCAGTGTCTGAAGACATATTTTGGTTGTTGCAACTTGAGGAGGGTGCCATGGCATCTAGTGGGTGGAGAGCAGGGATACTGCCCAACATCCTACAGTGCACACGACGGCCCCAACAAAGATTATCCAGCCCCAAATATCAGTAGAACTGAGGGTGGGAAACTGTGGATTAGGGGTACCAGCAAACTGATCTGGAAGGAAGAGGTTAATTCCAGTGGTGGGGCTCAAGAAAGGCTCCCTGAATAGAAGAGGTCTCGCTGGTGAGCAGGCACTTGATGATGTTCCTGCTTCTGTCTCAGCCCAGGCGCCTGGGTACTTTATAGGTCAGGGTTGAGATGTTGTATTAATCTGTTCTCACGCTGTTACAAAGAACTTCCCAAGACTGGGTAATTTATAAAGGGAAGAGGTTTAATTGACTCACAGTTCTGCAGGGCTGGGGAGGCCTCAGGAAACTTACAATCATGGCAGAAGGGGAAGAAAACATGTCCTTTACATGGCAGCGGGAAGGAGAAGTGCTGAGCAAAGGGGCAAAAACCCCCTATAAAACCATCAAATCTTGTGAGAACTCACTTACTAGTGCAAGAACAGCATGGGGGTATCAGCCCCCATGATTCGATTACCTCCCACAGGGTCCTTCCCACGATATATGGGGATTATGGGAAGTATAATTCAAGATGAGATTTGGGTGGGGACACAGCCAAACCATATTAGATGTAGAGGCAAAACCTCACAGAGGCTACTGAGAGTCTGTGGTCAATCCATCTAGCTTCCTTAGCCTCAATTTCCTCACCTGTGTAGAACAGGGTTTTTTCAGGGTCTGTGGGGTATATGGGATACTTCCTACAAAGTTCTTACAACAGGACCTGGCTCAATTTTATAAAAATCAAACTCTTGACTGGGCGGAGTGGCTCACACCTATAATCTCAGCACTTTGGAGGCCAAAGTGGGTGGATCATGAGGTCAGGAGTTCGAGACCAGCCTGGCCAATATGGCTACTAAAAAGTACAAAAATTAGCTGGGTGTGGTGGCCTGCGCCTATAGTCCCAGCTACTCAGGAGGCTGAGGCAGGAGAATCGCTTGAACCCGGGAGGCAGAGGTTGCAGTGAGCTGAGATTGTGCCACTGCACTCTAGCCTGCCAGCCTGCACAACAGAGTGAGACTCCGTCTCAAAAAAAAAAAAAAAAAATCAAGTTCTTGCTGAACACTCTCTGAATGCCTGGTACTGCAGGAGGCCCTGGGAATTCAGTCTCTCTCTCTCTTTTTTTTTTTTTTAAGTAGGGACAGGTTTTCTCCATGTTCGTCAGGCTGGTCTCAAACTCCCAACCTCAGGTGATCCTCCCACCTCGGCCTCCCAAAGTGCTAGGATTACAGGCATGAGCCATCGTGCCCTGCCCCCAAAGTCTCTCTTAAGAACTAACCTTGACTTTTTTGATTGCCTGATCTAGGATTTGTGGACTTTGCTGACTGGGGACATCCAATTTTTAGGGAGAAATTTCGGGGAATTTTATTTGAAAGATGTGCACAAAGATTTAGCTTTTAAGTACGTCCACGGTAGTTATATTTATAAAGTAAAAGATTGGAAATAGCCTTAACGTCCAACTATAGGATATTGGTTTAATATGTGATGAGACAAATCGTGTATTATGCAGTCATTCAAGAGGAAGCAGATGGATATTTGCTGTTACGGAAAGATGCTCATTGTTAAGTGAAAACAATATACAAAACAATCTTTGTATATCAGTAATAGGCCAGGCGTGGTGGCTTACACCTGTAATCCCAGCACTTTGGGAGGCCACAGAGAGAGGATTGCTTGATCCCAGGAGTTCAACATGGGCAACATGGCAAAACCTTGTCTCTACAAAAATACAAAAATTAGCTGGGAATGGTGGTGCACACCTGTAGTTCCAGATACTCAGGAGGCTATGGTGGGAGAATTACCTAAGCCCAGGAGGTGGAGCTGTAGTGAGCCATTACTGTGCCACTGCACTCCATCCTGGGCAACAGAATGTGACCCCGTCTCAAAAACACACACACACACACACACACACACACACACACACACTTACTTTAAAACCTGAAGGCTAATACACCACCAAATTAACAGTGGCTATCTATAAGCGGTTTTGACAATGATTTTCCTGTACATTTTTTCCTGTTCTAATTTTTTTTACAATAAATGTGTATTTCTTTATTGAAAAATAGCAATATATTTTGTTAACCTTAAAAGTATTTGATGCTATTAAAATATAAATGAAAATAATAAAGAAAGGGCAAGTTTTCCAGCTGTCCCCTTCTCCCTCTCCAGTCTTATCTCCTGAGTGGATTCCTGACCACTCCCAATAAACACAGGCTCTTCATTCTTTAAAGTATTCACTAACCTCAAAACAAGGCAAATGTAAAGATGAATAAACACACTTTGCAGGTGATCTGTATGCACGCCAAATTTTGAGATGCGTTGAAAGAGGAAGTTCTTTACCTCTCTGTCTTCCCTTATTTATTCTCATTTAATCCTTTTCTCCATTCATTCCTAACTTGCAGGCGGTTCTTCAGTATTATCTACAGCTTGCGGGCGCTTATTTACTTTTTTCTACGCATGCGCACTCCTGGCTGATCGAGAGGGCAGCTTCGCCAGACGGTCCCGCCTTCTGACGACGACCATTGGCCGGCTCTGCCAGCGCGCTCTTGATTGGTGGCTACGGGCCGGCCCCGCTACTTCTCAAAGTTGGCGGGAAAGCCGCGGCGCGGCTGGATGGCGGCGGCTGCGGACTCCTTCTCAGGCGGCCCCATGGCAGTGCGGCTGCCGAGATCGCCGCCACTCAAGGTGCTGGCAGAGAAGCTGCGGCGCGACGCGGAGGGCGTCCTGGGAGCGTGGCGGCTGTCGCGGGCGGCGGCGGGCCACGAGCCGCTGCAGCTGGCGGCCGTGTGTCTGCAGGGAACGGTGGTGGTGGCGGACCGCGGCAAGGCGCTGCTGCGGGACCCGAGGTGCCTCGCGGGCGGCCCTGCCTCGTCCCAGGTAATGCCCGGGCCTCACCGGGGCCCCTCTTCCCTGCTGTCCGCCGAGAAGTTGCCGAGGCCAGATTCTTCAAACCCGGTCTTGACACTAGAAAGGGGGCGGGGCGCGGCGGAGCTGGCCTACCTCCGGGCCTCTGCCCCTGCGGTTCCCCGCTGGGTACCCTTGCTCCGGTCCCTCCTCGGTCAAATTGATCTGATGATAAGTATCACCTGCAGTCGCTTTAACAGATCCAGATTCCTGGGACTCTTCCACCTCCTAGTGGGAATCTTCTGGGGAGGGACCCGGGCACCTGCGTTTGTCACAAGCCCCCTTTCCCAATTGATTTCCTTTTTACGTCATCAAGTTTTGGGAAATACTGTTCTTAAAGTCTCAACTCAAATGCACCTTTCTCAGGGAAGTCTTCCGTAACCCCTAGGAACGGGAGCCCCTCCTGTACTGCTCCTTCATTGAACTGTCCTGGGCTGTCGCTCACTTAGGTTTGCCTCCTCTTTTTGTCTTTTTATTTTTGAGGGAGTCTCACTTTGTCGCCCAGGCTGGGGTGCAGCGGCACGACCTCGGCTCACTGTAGCCTCTACTTCCCGGATTCAAGCGATTCTCGTGCCTCAACCTCCCGAGTAGCTGGCATTACAGGCGTGTCCCACCACACCCAGCTAATATTTGGTTTTTGTTTGTTTGTTTGTTTGTTTTAGCAGAGACTGGGTTTCGCCATGTTTGTCAGGCTAGTCTCCTGGCCTCAAGTGATCTGCCCGCCTTGGCCTCCCAAAGTGCTGGGATTACAGGCGTGAGCCACCGCGCCCTGCCTGCTTCCTCTCTTAAGCCACTGATGCTCAAACTTGAGCGTGTAT